>CM044556.2:4534172-4706672 GCA_024416835.2 Perccottus glenii | reverse complement strand
TTGCTCGCATGTGATTAGCCAATTTTTTCCATCCCTGAATAACTTACTCAGTTCCCTATAAAAAACAGTAGATGGCATCAAAAAGACTGTTTTCTTGTTTTTATAATATACTATTTGGGGTTTAAACCATTTTCTCCAACTAGAAAAAACTAAAATCATTTATTTATTATTTCCATTTTCACATGACGTGAGAGAGGAATAAAAGACATTGCATAAAACATGACAGCTGGCGTATTCCTGTGGTTTAATTTCATCTTGACAAGACACTTGTCAGAGAGATGCTAAGAGATGCTAACATGTTAAAATACAAGACTCATTAACATACTCCAACCATCCATTTGGAGGAACCTTGAAAATTGAAAGCCCCCCAAATATCGAATGACTCTTGGCAACTGAATGTAACCTCCTATGTGTTTCTGATACTTTCAGTATGCAAAAAGCGATAGGAGACATAGTAACCTTGCCATTAGGACATGGGAATTAGCCTTTTTAATGTTGTGTAGTAAAAGATAAATAATTCTTCATAAAACTTCATCCGGAGTGTTCCACACCAAGCTTGAGGTGAATGTCTGCACATAAAAACATATGCAAATAAATTAACATGAGCAAGCTCAGATAAATGATTATGGCAGGATTTAGACATGGAACAAGTGTTGACCCACTGTGCAGCCTGCAAAGATGTTTTATTAAAAACACTGATCAGACTTCTGCCCAGATCTGAAAAGAGAAGTGAGAAGAAAACAAAAGGTGAAAGGAAGTGCCTTGTTTTTTTATCATATGCTATTTTAGGACAGCACCAAATTGAAAAAGAAAAAAAAAATATTAAATAAATAATATTAACAATATTACAATTAAATTTTGTAAATTTTGACTAGCCACTGCTGTATAAACAGCTAGACATGAAGCTTTATTTGCTCATTTTAGTTAATGTCAACATTGTTTTAGTTTCTGCTAGACATTGCTAAAATTTGATTCATAGGCTTAAAGAAGTAATATTGGCTTTATTATTGACTCTATTAGGGCATTATTATTGGCTTTTTCCACATATTTCTTATAAACTTATTTATAACTGCTTCTGTCCATGTTGACATTTCTAATTTTTGTACCGCTATGGTGTATGAACATGTGTGAATGTTGCACTGGTTTATGAATGTGTGTGAATGTTGCTCTAGTGTACGAATGTGTGTAAATTTTGCTCTGGTGTATGAACGTGTGTGAAATTTGCTCTAGTGTACGAACGTCTGTAAATGTTGCTCTGGTGTATGAATGTGTAAATGTTGCTCTGGTGTATGAATGTGTGAATGTTGCTCTGGTGTAAGAATGTGTGTGAATGTTGCTCTGGTGTATGAATGTGTGTGAAAGTTGCTCTGGCGTATGAATGTGTGTGAATGTTGCTCTGGCGTATGAATGTGTGAACGTTGCTCTGGTGTATGAATGTGTGTGAATGTTGCTCTGGTGTATGAATGTGTGAACGTTGCTCTGGTGTATGAATGTGTGTGAATGTTGCTCTGGGGTATTCTCTCTGCCACATACAAAGGCCAGAGTAAAAACATTCTAATATTTCGTTTGCCCCTTTTTGTACTTTGTAGATGCCACCCAAGAAGAAAAACATAAGAAGCTTTTTCATAAAGCAGAGTCCGAGTGTAAGCAGGCAAAATAACTAGCTAGCCACACAAATAAACTAGCAGTAGTGACTGACCAGTCACTAATCAATGTTATATAGTTCAACAATAATAAAATGTTAGAATATGATCTGTATTTTATTCTAATGTTGATCTAGCTTACTGCTAGTCTCATACAGAAAAACTTACCACATAGATTAACATAAATTTCAACACATTAATCCACAAAACCATGTCCCCTTCATATTTAAATTGCTCTGAAAAATTAACACATTGCGTTGAATGCATACTGATACGTGTGTATTTGATTCATTAGTTCATTATTTAATTACATATAGGAAACTCAGACATCTTGTGAAGATGTCATAGAGAATGTTGAGGAAGAAGTAGCTGGACCTTCAGGGCTTTAGGTGAGGTCTTAAAGTGATAGATCGTCTTAAAGAGAAGGTCTTAAAGTGATTCTGTGATGAGATATACTACTATTGATTAATAGCAAATTATTACCTGTTTTATTATGCAAAAGTGAAGTGAATTGGTATTAGTATAAAAGGATATCAGTGTGAACCAATGTAGAAAAGCAATAAACCAGTTTTTCAGGAAGAGTGTTTTCAGCTTGTTTTTTTATTTTGTATATACAAATATGGCATGAAGTTGCTTTAAAAGCATGGTATAAAGCTACTTAAAACATCAATCAATGTAAATTGTAATAATCGTTATATAGTTCAACAATTACAATGTTCAAAGGAATAATCGACAATTATGATTTTTGTCATAATGTTGCAGCCCTATACAGAATGTTGCTCATGTGTATATTTACATGCTCTGATATGAATGTTGCTCTGGTGTATGAATGTGTGAATGTTGCATTAGTGTATGAATGTGTGTGAATGTTGCTCTGGTGTATGAATGTGTGTGAATGTTGCTCTGGTGTATGAATGTGTGTGAATGTTGCTCTGGTGTATGAATGTGTGAATGTTGCTCTTGTATGAATGTGTGAAACTACTATTGATTAATAGCAAATTATTACCTGTTTTATTATGCAAGTGAAGTGAATTGGTATTAGTATGGATATCAGTGTGAACCATGAATGTAGAAAAGCAATAAAAGTTTTTCAGGAAGAGTGTTTTCAGCTCTGGTTTTTTTATTTTTATATACAAATATGGCATGAAGTTGCTTTAAACATGGTATAAAGCTACTTAAAACATCAATCAATGTAAATTGTAATAATCGTAATTAATAATCGCAATTACAATTTCAAAGGAATAATCGACAATTATGATTTTTGTCATAATCGTGCAGCCCTAGTGTGAATGTTGCTCTGGTGTATGAATGTGTGAATGTTGCTCTGGTGTATGAATGTGTGTGAATGTTGCTCTGGTGTATGATTGTGTGTGAATGTTGCTCTGGTGTATGAATGTGTGTGAATGTTGCTCTGGTGTAAGAATGTGTGAATGTTGCTCTGGTGTATGAATGTGTGTGAATGTTGCTCTGGGGTATGAATGTGTGAACGTTGCTCTGGTGTATGAATGTGTGTGAATGTTGCTCTGGTGTATGAATGTGTGAATGTTGCTCTGGTGTATGAATGTGTGTGAATGTTGCTCTGGTGTATGAATGTGTGAATGTTGCTCTGGTGTATGAATGTGTGTGAATGTTGCTCTGGGGTATGAATGTGTGAATTGCTCTGGCGTATGAATGTGTGTGAATGTTGCTCTGGTGTATGAATGTGTGAACGTTGCTCATGTGTATGAATGTTTGTGAATGTTGCTCTGGTGTATGAATGTGTGAACGTTGCTCTGGTGTATGAATGTGTGTGAATGTTGCTCTGGGGTATGAATGTGTGAACGTTGCTCTGGTGTATGAATGTGTGTGAATGATGCTCTGGTGTATGAATGTGTGAATGTTGCTCTGGTGTATAAATGTGTGTGAATTTTGCTCTGGTGTAAGAATGTGTGAATGTTTCTCTGGTGTATGAATGTGTGCGAATGTTTCTCTGGTGTATGAATGTGTGCGAATGTTTCTCTGGTGTATGAATGTGTGCGAATGTTGCTCTGGTGTAAGAATGTGTGAATGTTGCACTGGTGTATGAATGTGTGAATGTTGCTCTGGTGTATGAATGTGTGTGAATGTTGCACTGGTGTATGAATGTGTGTGAATGTTGCTCTGGTGTATGAATGTGTGTGAATGTTGCTCTGGTGTAAGAATGTGTGTGAATGTTGCTCTGGTGTAAGAATGTGTGTGAATGTTGCACTGGTGTATGAATGTGTGTGAATGTTGCTCTGGTGTATGAATGTGTGTGAATGTTGCACTGGTGTATGAATGTGTGTGAATGTTGCTCTGGTGTATTATGTTGACCAGAAACTTTTTCATTATAGCAGCAGAAAAATTAAAGGCTTCAACATGGAATGACAACTCTAGGACTAATAAAAAATATATATAAAGATTTCAAAACCTCTCTGTCTGTCAGGTGCCAGACCAGAAAGTACTGGATGACCCATTTACAATAGAGCTTTTCTTTTTAACTTAACTTAAATTTTATCAAATTTACAAAGTAATATGCTGTCTGTCTAACATTGAGGCATTTACCTCTTTTAAAGAGTGGGAACCCTAACTGATCATGACGTCGCTGGTGTGAGCATCTGAGCTCATTGTGAACTCTAGCCCAATTGTGACACGCAGCTCTGGCCATATGCAAGCTTTTCACCCCCGTCCCATCCCTCGCACTGCTTGGGTTGGTGTTACCAGTTCATGACTGTTGGCTGTGGCACCAACTCTTGTAACCCTCATGGATCGTTGGGCCAAGCCCCTTGGAGCCCAGGCCAAGCCCAGTCAAAGCAAGCCAAGCTAATTGATTTGATGGCCTTGTGCAGTGTTCACACCACAAACAAACAGTCCGCCTGGTGTTTTTTGCTCTCTCTCAAGGTTAAAAAAAAAGAAAAAAAACTTTCTACTCACTTGCTAGCATATGCCAACTTTCAAGAATGAGCTTACTACGGCATATATGTCGACATAGTTTTCTTAACCCTTTATTAAATGACAACTGTTCTCTTTGCAATAGGACCTTGACACTTAGCCCCGATTGAGTCTTGGATGCAGAAAGCCAAGAACTCACTGAGGTAGTACACAAGATTTGCTTAGGCTTACCAATCTGATCAGACTGGATTTAGAGGGATGGGTTTGCAAAATGTACACTGTACAGTACACTGTAGTCCAGTACTTAATTTTTTGAACATAAAAAGCTGTCTTAATATATATATATATATATATATATATATATATATATATATATATATATATATATATATATATATATATATATATATATATATATATATATATATATGTATATATACATTGAGACTGTACGCTAGTAAAGAGAAGCGGCCGTGGACTAGTGAGTGTGAGAGCCACTATCCAGGATGAAACATCCAAGATCCACAAGTACATCAAAGATAAGGCCCCAACAGATGACGTGCTCAGTGAATGTCTCAGGCAATGGGAACAGAGGAAGAGGAGCTGGAGGAGGGACCTCATGGGGAGGACAAACCCCTACATGGGATGTACCACCGAAACATAACTGAAGTGGCTGATATCAAGAAATCCTACCAATGGCTAGAACGGGCCGGACTGAAGGACAGCACAGAGGCACTCATCATGGCTGCACAGGAGCAGGCCTTGAGCACCAGAGCAATAGAGGCCCAAATCTACCACACCGGACAAGACCCAAGGTGTAGGCTGTGCAAACAGGCCCCCTGAGACAATCCAACACTTAACTGCAGGGTGTAAGATGCTGGCAGGGAAAGCATACATGGAGCGCCATAACCAAGTGGCTGGCATAGTGTACAGGAACATCTGTACGGGAGTATGGACTGGAAACCCCGAGGTCAAAGTGGGAAACACCTCCAAAGGTGATAGAGAATGACCGAGCCAAGATCCTGTGGGACTTCCAGATTCAGACTGACAGAATGGTAATGGCGAACCAACCAGACATTGTGGTGGTGGACAAACAGCAGAGGAAGGTTGTGGCTGACGTTGCAGTACCAAGTGATTGCAACATCAGGAAAAAGAACATGAGAAACTAGAGAAATACCAAGGCCTCAGAGAAGAGCTGGAAAAGGCTTGGAAGGTGAAGGCGACAGTGGTGCCTGTGGTCATCGGAGCACTCGGGGCAGTAACCCCCAAACTGGAAGAGTGGCTACAGCAGATCCCTGGAAGAACATCAGACATCTCGGTCCAGAAAAGTGCAGTACTAGGAACAGCAAAGATATATAGAACCCTCAAGCTCCCAGGCCTCTATAGAGGACCCGAGCTCGAAGGATGAAGACCATATGAAGGTGAAGGACAAGGTTTTTTATATATATATAAGGGCTGGGACCCGATTAAAAAAAAATATCTAATTAATTAGAGGCTTTGTAATTAATTAATCGAAATTAATCGCATTTTAATTGCATATAAATGTTTGACCTGAGAACAGTGAGAAGTAATTTTTCACATGGATTTTTAGTGTACCATTGAATAATGACTGAATACATAAGCTTAATAAACAAAATATTGTTTATTTATTTCAGTCCAGCAGACCAGTGCAATGTTTGCCATTAAGTGTAGCAGTGTAGTTACTGGTGTAGTTACTTTAGTCATCTGGTGAGTGTGGGTTGGGTGTGGGTCCTTGTAACTTTACTCGGAGTCGGGCTAACGTCCACGCTAACTCCTATGTGTTTTGCGTTGAGGTGATATGTGAGGCTCGATGTGCTGCGGTGATACGCAAATTCCTTGTTGCATAGCTTGCACACAACCATGCTCTTGTCGACGCTTCCATCCTTTCGTTTTTTTAAAACAAAATTTCCCATCCACGGGGCCAAGCAAAGCGGTCTCGTCAGCTTCTTCGTCATGTAGACTGTGGTCGGAAGTGAAGAACGCTAGTTGGTGCTCCAGTATAATCGGTCCATTCATTGAAAAACGTGGTGCAAAAATAATTTTTTTGCGTTTGTGTTTAACGCGTTAATCCTAATTAACGCGTTAAAGTCCCGGCCCTAATATATATATATTAATATATATTTAAATATGTTTTTAATGTTAGTAGTTAACAATTTATACTACTTATATAGTTGTTTAGGTATGAAAAGGTGAAAGCCATTTATTAGCATTTATACATTGTGTGCTGTAAATTTCAATGTGTTGCATATGTTTAGCCAAGCTCATGTCTGATTTACTCACAAGGTTTCTAGCTTCATAAATCACTACCCAAAATTTGTCACTGCGTTTGAATTTAAAAGTGATTTTGCAGCAAAAAGTCCAGCGTAAATCTCTGGAGTGAAGCTGTGACTTACGAGGCTGTAAACTAACAAGGTTTGGTGATAAAGTGACTTGTTAGCTCGACTGAGAAGAACATGCTTATCAGGCCGCATGGTAATACAAGCTGTAAATAAAGCATCACCAGGCCGAGATGCAGACAATATAACAGAGCCTAAAGCCAGGAGTTCTCTCTGTGCTTTTCCAAGAAGTGGGTTAATGTGAGCTGAGATGGGAGGACACATAAAATGGAACTAGACAACGAAACAATATGAGCTCACAAAATGTGGGAAAAAAAAAAAAAGGTAAGGTTCAAGTAGAGAAAGATAAGGTTGTAAATTTTGCAATTATGAAACCTTTCAAAATCTCCAGTTATCACAAGTCCATATCTTTGTCAATTTAAATTCATTTATTGTCGAGTATTTTGACTTGAGCTATATGCTGGGAAATTTCTTACCTCTTTTTTTTTAATTGTTGTCCCCAATTGTTGTCTCTGTTTGGGGGGGTATGTAGCCCTTCCCCTTAGCCCTCTCCCTCAGAAAAGGGTAACCTCTTTGCCTATTGTGAACGCAAAACTTTAAACTTATACTATATAAAAGGAAGTCACCATTTGCCCCCAATACCCATTAAATCAGCTACTAGGGGATCTGTAACATGACTGTCTCTGTGCATGACTTTACTGGCGTGTACTTTACAGGCGCACAATGTACAGTATGTTCATTGTCCATTCAAAATTGTATTATTTGTTCTATTTCTTGATGCACCTGCTTGATGATTGAAAAAAGTAAAAATAAATAAATAAATGAAAATAATAACAAATCCCTCAAAACTTATCTGAGTAAAAATAAAAGCATTATTTGTATATGCAACACAGTAACTTAAGTCAAAGTATCTGTTGATTTTTAATTTGGTGACAAGATAATGAAGTTTTTATTTGGGACGGAGTGGCTCAGTGGTAGAGCAGTCGTCCTATAACCGGAAGGTTGGCGGTTCAATTCCCGCTCTGCCCTGTTCATACTGTCGTTGTGTCCTTGGGCAAGACACTTAACCCACCTTGCCTCCAGTGTCCGTAGCACTGGTGTTTGAATGTGTGTGACTGTAGAGGTGTGTTTGGTGGTGTCGGAGAAGGTTGAGCGCCGTGTGTATGGCAGCCCCCATCTCTGTCTGCCCCAGGTGTGAATGTGTGTGAATGGGGTGAATGGAAGCACGATGTAAAGCGCTTTGGGTGCCCAAGAAGGGTGCAAAAAAGATCTACCATTTGATTTAGTTTTTTTATTTTTACCTCACTAGGTAACAGGAAACTATGTCCAAAAGAATTGTATACAATAGTAAAGCACGACGAAGGAGCTTTAAATTCATCAAACGCCTAAACAGTTGTAAAATGACTTTGAGAAGAAACTTTAGTGTCTGTCACAAAGACACTAATAATGCTGCTACAGATGTTCACGTTTGATAAAACAAGCCGCAGAAGTCAAAACAACGAATAATTATTAATTCATCAACCGACGACACAATTATCCCCTTTGTGATGAGACGCCATTCCCCATTAATGCTTTTGTCTTACCTTATTTGTGATCGCAGTTAATCACGTCAACAGAGCTGCTCATGTTAGTGTCGCTAGCATCGTTAGCGTAGAATCTGCATCTTTAATGAGTAGATTAAGGGCTGTGAACTCTCTCGCTGTAATTACAACTGAAACATCAATGACTTTCTAATGATGCAAATACAAGATGTGGCTTCTTTATTTTTTTTTTTTTTTACAATTGGCAAGCACACAAACATCTTTCTGTTTGCTTTGCTTTTAAATAATAGTGTCTGAAAATATGAATATTCATTACAAGTATGAAAATAATTAGGATGGAATTATTAACAATTTGGGAAAGCATCTTTTTTAGGCAAACAGCACCACAATTAGTGTCTTTATCCTTCAAAGGAATATATGGATTTAGTCTTTTAACATCAGACGCTCTTTATATGATTTAGCTTGTAACAGATGGATAATTGTTATATCTTTAGTTTTGCCCGTTTTTATCAGGAGTGGTTAATGATACTGTTTTTAAAATGGTCATATGATTTTGCATTATATTAACTTTTTGGACATTTTGACTGACTAAAACAACAAGGTAGTGGGCTAATTTGGAATGGAAATCTAAATCTTTTTTTACTTCTGTGCCATGCTGTCATTTCCACATACATTTATGGCAATAAAATACATAGCATTTAATTTTATGTAATTTGTCAGTGGATTGAAAATTGCTTAAAGTTTACTAGTGCTGGGCAACAATTAAAGCATTTAATCGCGATTAATCGCATTATACACAAAATTTAATAATGAATTCAAAGTTAGTGTACTGCATACTTTTATTTTGAAAGAACTGCCATATGAACAAAAGTGCAATAAGATTTGGTTTGCACTTTAAACAACACTTTAAACAAATAAGGTGCTTTTTACAGCAGTTAACGGTTAGTAGCAGTTAAAATCAACTTAAACATTAATGTAATTAAATTAAATATTAAAACCAAAAATATTTGCCACTGACAGGGCATTAATATTTTGTTTAGTTTGTTATAGAAAAACAAGTTATGTCCAGAGCCTCAATCATAACATTATAACAATATAAATGTCTCTCTTGTGTTTTCATTACAGTCAGAGCATGTGAATGCAGTTCCCGCGCGTTTCACACACCCTCTCCGGCCACGTTGAGTTTCACTTGTAAAACTCAAGGGTGTATGGGTAATGTAGTCTCTGCTCTCGGTGGGAAGAATTAGGAAGTGTGCATTGTGAAGGGTGCTCTGGAAAGGCAAAGGATTAAAACCTCTATTAAAACAGATGTCCAAATGAGCGTACCGCTAAAAGCCCGTTCTGGGCGCACAGAGAAGTGGCGGTACTGAGTACCGGTGCGTACCGGCCCACTTAAAGCACTGGATGAGGGCGGCTCATACGTGCCGTCATTCGTTGCGATCCTAAGAATGTTCTTCAGACCGACATCTTTCACTAAACTAATCGGCCGCGTTAATGCGCGATAAAATAATTGACGGTGTTAATTCATTAATGCATTAGCGCAAAAATAACGCGTTAACTTGCCCAGCACTAAAATTTACATTTAGCTCCAACTTCACCTTCAGGACGCCAATTATCACTGTCTTGTTAAACAATACATGATTGAATTGATGCTTTTTTTCATTCCCATTTCACGTAGCCTCCCTTTTCTCTTTCTTTTTTTGCTGTAAAATTATGTTCTCAGTGCTGTCTATACACTTACTTTGTTTTGTCAGCAGCCATTACTTCCATATTGACAAACAGTGTAGACCAATGGGAGTGCTCCTTTTGCTCGAAGCAAGCATGTGATTGGCCAATGCTCTTTTATCCATGAGTGAAAATTCTCATCTATTAAAATCTTAATAATAAATAAATAAAATTATTATAATATAATAAAGTCTAGATCAGGGGTCCCCAACAGCTGGACCTTGGGGCTAATCCGGATGTTGAGAGGATTGGATCCAGACTGCAAGACATTTTCCATAATTACAAGCACATTGTTGAAAATATATTTTTGAACCGGCACTTCTAGGAAAGCTATATAGACCTGCCTAGGGTTACTATGGTTACTCGGATTACTATGGTTACGGACACATCAGGATTTATTAGTGTAGCCTGATAAATGAGTTAGAAATGACCATAATCAAAAGGTTGAGCCTGGGGTCAGTTCGCGCTGCGATGGCAAAGCATTACAGACCTTAACTGATGTTTTGAACAGAGAGGAAATGTTTATTTTGTCAACCACTTTATCCTCCAGTCTGGGCTGCTGTTATAATCACAGAATGAACCAGCACTGGACCTTTATCATGTCAGGATTAAAAGGACTCTAGCTCAGAGAGACGTGAGGACGTCTAATAATGTGCTGAGTTCATTCGATAACAAATTCAGTTTTATTGTGACTTGTAATGAAATCTAGCCTTCTGATTTTGTAGCATTTATCTTTTATCCTCCTGATGTAAATAAAGGAACAAATACAGAAGACAGTGGATTACCTACATTTATCTCAGTGTTCAAGAGGCTGTAGCTGTGACATAAATTAGATTTAACTTAAATAAAAGTATAATTAAACATAATTAAACACATATTTTTTAATAAAAAAATTCTGGACCCCTCACTTTGAGGAAAGACCACTAAGTGGACCTCAACTAATTTAAGTTGAGGACCCCTGTTATAGATGATGTTTTAAGGTCTTGTTTATGCTATTAGGTAATTAAATGTTTTTTTTTTTATATTCTTCCTATTGCTGTGTCAGTGTCATGTCTTTCTATGTAAATGTTTGTATGGGGCACTGAAACAGAGGGATTGGAGTTCATTTAAAGGTAGATTTACAGAGCTAGTTAATTCACTCAGCCCATTATGTCATGCATCCGGATTTAGAGTGCACCATAACATAGCAAGGGCTGAAGAAAACTTTAAGAAATGGGCCTTTCAGACCAGTGTGTAGTTTAGGGGGAGCTGTGGTTACAGATGTTGCTTACCATCACCAGTATTACTGTGTATGAATGAATAATGGACGGCCTGTAAGCGCTTTGAGTCCCTTGGTCCCTCGGGAGAAAAGCGCAATATAAATTCAATCCATTATTATTATTATTATTATAAAGCACAGAAGCACTGTACTGACTTCTGTTGCAGGTCTGAGTGCTCAGAGGGACAGTGAGTTAGTGTTGGATACAGAGAGAGAAACAGCCAAACTAGCATACCATAAACTGTATATCAATATGAAGACCTTCCACAGACCTGCAGTAAGTGTGTGTGTTGGTAGAGGGGTTAAAACAATGGGTTGTAGGACTGTTTGACATGCATTGAGCTCAACTTTTGATATAGGGCTTACTCTGCTTTTTGCTCACACCACAAGGACATGTGCAGTGTTTGTATTAATTACACATATACACACACTTAAGCTCAGTGCAACAACATTACTGTAGTAATAGACAATCCACTCATAAACGAGGCTGGAATCATTAAACAGAGGTTCATCTTGAGCTGGATCAGATAAAAGTTGCGGCTGCTGAAAAGAAATTTACTTTTGCGAGGGTGCTAATGTTTTGCTAATGCTTTTTACTATCCTCCTCTGTCTCTGTTTGTATCCTCTGCTCGTTGTTTGTGTCACTGTGGAGAAACTAAAGACGAGACAGCACCGGTTTTCTGGAGAGTTGTAGTATTGGCTGCAACTATTGCCAAATTATCTCCACTTTCTCTGGACAATAACCGCTAAAGTTTCACTCGAATGGCATCAGGAGAAACGGTCTCCTCTCTCCCGCAGCAGCAGAGCTCAGTGGAGTGAGCTGATCAGCAGGAGAGGCGGAGTCAAAGCCCTTCACAGAGCAGCCAGTACAGAACAGACATGGAGCACACACTTGAATAAGAACATAATATACCACTGTAAAATTCAAGACCCAAATGTTATATTATATTTACGGCTCATTTTGAAACTATCTGCCAATTATACTATGGTGGCGCACCATAGTTTCCTTAATGTGTGGGAAACACTTGAGTCTTTGCCCACATCTCGTTTAAAATATATAGCAAAATACTTATATCTCGAAAACGCAAAGTGGGACTAGACTACGCCTCATTTGTGCTCCACAGTGAAAAAAAGAGAAATGGGACCAATGCATATTTAGAAACCAATATACATACTTTATACTGCTATGTTGCTAGCTAAAACTTAGGTGATTGGTGATTGTTGACATAAATAGGTTACCAATGGTCCGCTTAGTTTCACTTTGGTGTGACAGGTTCCTGGTTTGTATTCCGGAGGAGCCCCCTTTTATCCCAAACTCTAGTTAATGACAGTATGGCAAAAAAGGAAGACACACAGACTTAAAATGTTGTTGTTTTCTAATAAAGAGATAAAGCCAGACAGAGCAACTAAAACTAGTCCACCACTTGGCTCTTGCACATTACAGGGGACAGGGGAAAGGCAACCCACCTAACGGACTAAGTGCACTATGAAAGTTGCATGCCACTAGTGAAAAAGCAAGACACAAAGGCTTGGAAACAGAAGAAAGTCATGCATTTAAAATAATTACAGAAAATACACACACTTTCACAGAAACTAAAGGGAGTGTTTCCAAAAAGAGCCAATGCCAATCAAAGACTAGTGCGTCCAAAATGACTTGAAAACATTCCTTTGACAAAAACAGGATTGGCACAAGACAGAAGGTAATGAGTCATCTGAGGAGCGCTGTTCACCCAAGAGGTTCACAGGGACTGAATCATCTGTGTTTTTAAAATATTGACAGATTAATTTTAGGCACAAAGTTTAGCCTAAGTGGATAATGAGCATATGCAGTAACTGGAAAGACACTATTTTTTTTTTTTTATTTTCTGTGTTTTTCCATTAAGACATACTGTAATCAGCTGTTATTAGACATGAAAAGCAATCCAAACCTGACACAAAGTGGTTTAGTAAATCCTTAGCCTTATGGGGCTTAATAGTGCTTATGAACTTAATTTGCTGTATCTAGAATTATTCAGTCGCATTAAGTCAAGAGAAACCTTTGTGTAAAAATGCAAAGTACTGCAAATATAGTATTGGCATATGAAAGGTTTCTGCAAATGTCATCCAAAAACTGTTTTTGTTTTCTTGTAAATACTGGGTCCAAATTTTCTACAGAGATTTTTTCTTTATTCTGTAGAGCACAAAAGACAGATCTTGACCACTTTACTAATATTAGAGCTATTTGCAACTTGTTACAATATCTATAACCTTTTCCATAAGTTAATGTTTTGATAAAAGCAAAATAAAAATCTAACTAGTTGACCGATAGTATAATTAGCAGTTGCAGCCCTAGCCAGGTGGTATTCAGATTATTGAGATGTTGTATGATAGCCATAGACATGCATAAGTAAACCATAGTAAGTGTTGTTTTTGTGTTGCATCAATTTTCCAATACAACAATAACCTTTACAGATGTTGTAAGCCCGTATTTCCTCTTCTTTTTTTCTTACAATATTTGTTATGACATTGAAACATGTTTTATTAAATAAAATGAGCCCAGTTTACTGCTGAGGCTTGCAGACATGATAAAAGCTTGATGTGATTGTTGGGTATTCGTGGTCTCTGTGTAATGCACTTATGAAGAGTAATGTAAAAGTACAGATGAGCCCACTGGCCATGAGCAGACGCTGATGTAGGATGGCAACCAGAGCGAGATGTAACACTGTTACGACTGCAGCATGTTGTTGGGTTGCAGCTGAACTTATGGGACGCTCAACAGCTGTGTGTTTGCTGCAGAACACAAAACTCTAGGCAGCATGGTGGCAGAGTGGTTAGCAGCAAGAAGGTCCTGGGTTCAATTCCCATCCAGGGCAAGGCCTTTCTGTGTGTTTGCATGTTCTCCCTGGGTCTGCGTAGGATTGCTCGGGTTTCCTTTACCACTAAAAGACATGTACAGTACACACTGCAGTCTAAACCTTCACCTTCAGATGCTGGAACATTCTTTGCGTTGAGTCTAAAATTTGATTATTTGAGGGTGAGAGAGAGAAGAAATGACACTGGGCAAACAACCCAAGTCTAGGGCGCCTAGTTCAGTCGTTAATTTATCTGTTTATATTTCGTTGACATTAAAATCTTTAAATACAGGTGGCATTTTCAAACCTTTTAAAGTAGTTTATTTTTGTCGCCACTTGTTTTAGAATGTCACCACTTCTCTCTAAACTGCCCACCTGTGCTTTTTAGACTTCATTTATAGAAAACTTGCAGACGGCATGGACAAACTTAAGGCTTTCTGACCCTTTGTAAAATAAAAAATCAACTTTTATGAAGATGGCATGCACCAAACAGGTTCTGAGAAAGCTGTGACTAGTCCTTCCTACAAGCATCTGTTCAGCCAATGGCACCAGTGTTTTGTGAATGCATTAACAAATGTTCAAATCTGCAGCACATGGGAATGGCAGGGACAGATCCAGGCGATGGAGAAGGTGTGTAAATTTAAGTCTGACTGGTGGGTTGAAAACGGACTATCACCTGGCTCTGGCTTTAACTTAAGCTCTGTAAATCTACCTTTAAATGAACTCCAATCCCTCTGTTTCAGTGCCCCATTAAAACATTTACATGATACTGACACAGCAATAGGAAGAATGTTTTTTTTATGCTTGTGAAAAAATTACCTAATAGCATAAACAAGACCTTAAAACATCATCCAGAACAGGGGTCCTCAACTTAAAATAGTTGATAGTGAGAATTTTTTTATTAAAAGAAATGTGTTTAATTATGTTTAAATATACTTTTATTTAAGTTAAATCTATTTTATTCCACAGCTACAGCCTCTTGAACACTCAGATAAATCTGTATTTGTTCCTTTGTTTACATGAGGAGAATGTTTCTGAGTGACACAGCTCACAGATAAAAGATAAATGCTACAAAATCAGAAGAGGCTAAAGTTCATTAAAAGTCACAATAAAACTGAATTTGACAGAAAGGACAAGGCTCAGGACCAGGTCTGTTTACTAACATTAGCCTGAAATTCTGCATATCATGCCCTTAATTCTTCTTTATAAATGTGTGAGAACATTTTAAATACAATTAATTCAACATATTTGTTAAACAGAAAAGCATCGTGGGAAGACAAGATGGTTGTTTAGTGCTACAGCAGTGGACGACTCAGGTTGGAGGACAGTCTTCAACAAACGGGGGTTGTTTTTTTAGTACTATCAACCTCTCACAATAACTGTATTGAAAGGAAGGCTAAACAATTTATTGCACTTGTAATAATGCTGCAATGCAATAAAACCCGAGTATAGGGTACGTCACGATACCAGGTGAGCCACTGAGGCGCCACAAAACACAACATTCTTATTTCAAAGGCTACTGTAACTAAGTAGCCTGGCAAGCCAGACTATTAGCTGTATCTACTAGCAGTCTTGTTATTTAAAACTGATTGAAGAGCAGAGGCGAACAAACTCTGGGCAGTCCTGCGCACCATCTTGACTGAAAAATGCACTCTCAGGGTACTGACTTTCTGTCATATGTCAACATAAATACACATATACTTTCTGTAGTTTTAGATGCTTGTGTTAGTTCTAAAAGTGTGTTTTCACTGACCCCATAATCAATCATACACAACACAAAGCTGGTATCATTGTATGTATCAATATGATGCATTGGTATCATTCTCCAAACTAGGGCTCTTCAAAGTATCGCATAGACCCTTTTCACAAAATACTAGACTACATTGTTAACATGAATTAAATGCACAGTTCAAAACAAGGGTGATTTTGCTATTATTGTTTATTTAGTCTATATTTTCAAGTGATTCACTGCAGCTAAAAGCAAGTCTTTTCTAAAATTACTCCCGTGTGCAGTATTACGTTGGAGGTTCTGAATGGCAGTGATTTTAGATAAATTGTTCAACCTTGATTACACTTCACTGGTAGCTGATTACGGATATAGTCTTTTTAAAAACCTAAACTAAACATACTAATTGTGTGGCCGGTTTAGCTCCCAGTCTCCTCCCGATCTCACTGGCGTCTCTCCACTGCCGTCCTCCCACCAATGCTCTCTCTTATGATTATTTTATGCTTTTAAATTCTTTATGCTGGCGGCCATACAGTACATTCACACTGCAGTTATTTGGCCGGCGCCCGGTTTGCGGCTCTGTCCCGGTCCCTCTCTTGGATTGTGCTCGTCCATTAGTGCCATCTGTGCCTGCGTTCGCCGTCTGTGAGCGCCCCGTCGACGCCAAAACCGTTGGCATTTCTCTGGAACAAGCAGAGGGACCGTGCCCAGAGTGTTTAGTTGCCAATGATGTGCACTTACTCCGACAAAAGCAGGGAGCGATGGGGGAGGCACAAACAGGAGAAGGCCCAGGCAGGAACAGCTGTAGATAAAGTACAGGACTCAAGAGGCCAAGCACACACAAGTCAGCAGTCGTTTTAATAAAGACATGTCAAATTAGATTAGATTAGAATTTATGGAAAAGATCTACATGTTCTTATCTCAAGATTTAATGTACTTATTTAGGAATCCTTTAGGTAGTCTTTTTGTGAAGTAGCTTTAAGACCAGAGATCTATCGAGGCCAAGACAAAACCTTTAGGGAGATAGTGTATGATTGATTGGACAAGATCTGAGGGAATAGTCATAAAATCTGAACAGACTAAATCCAAGTATCACAGTGTTTTAGTGTTCTTTTGAATATTCTCAGCAGTGCGATTGATCATTTTTCTGACCAATAATTCTGGTTGTTTTTATTAAATGTCTATGGAACAAATGTTTTGCTGATCCTTTGAAATTATTGACTCTTTTTTTGACAACACGTTTAGGTTATGACCTACTGTTCACTGGGGAACCACAGTTCAGAACAGCGGTTGGCTTGATGTAAACAAATGTTCCACCAAGAGTTTTTCACCCAACATTGTACTCCACTTCTTTTTTCAAACTTTATTGCTGAAGTCGTGCAGTGTGACATTTTCACAAATGTGTGTGTGTGTGTGTGTGTGTGTGTGTGTGTGTGTGTGTGTGTGTGTGTGTGTGTGTGTGTGTGTGTGTGTGTGTGTGTGTGTGTGTGTGTGTGTGTGTGTGTGTGTGTGTGTGTGTGTGTGTGTGTGACTTTAGAGCAAACTCATGAATGTGGACAAATAAACCAGCTGTGGTCTTGTCCAGTCTTAATAAAACATGAGTCTTCTATGTTTAAAACTTTTTTTTAGCTTTTTCATTACTAGGTCAGACCCCACAATAGAAGGAGGTAAATTGGGGTGGTTGATGGTACAAACAAACTGACTTAGCTGCTACAGACACAAGGTTATGTTCCTACATAGCACATAACAAAATTCTTGCATAGCAATTTTTGAAAGCTACACAAGCCCACATGTTAACAAACTATCCATGTGAAGTAATTGAATTGAATATATGATAATCTCATAAAAGATACCTGGCTGCGTCCATGTTTAAGGACGATAAAGGATGTTTTGTGCAGCAGTGGAAAAACTGGGGAGGTGTTTGAAGCATAAAGTGCAGATGGAAACATTTTTACCCTGAAGGTTTTCTGTGATTTCTGCTGAAGCTGACATTTATTTTACTCAACCTAATGCTCATCATGGGCTACTTTAACACATATTCTCAGGACCCCCACTCTTTTTAAGGAATAATTTTTCAGGAAATTTTCTAGACTTTTTTTTTTGACAGTTCAGGGCTGTATTTTGTCATTGACTATTATATAATTTATGATCATTTACTGACACTGTTTGAATCCTCAAGTTTCAATTGCAGCCATCATCTGGAATTATTCTGACTATTCCACTCTGCATTGATTTCAACTCCTCTCCACTCCTCTCCTCTCCATCCTCAAAGGGCTAGAACACAAACTACAAATTATCAATGGGTTTCCAGAGAGCATGCATTGAGACCTTA
Source organism: Perccottus glenii (assembly GCA_024416835.2). Classification (NCBI taxonomy): domain Eukaryota; kingdom Metazoa; phylum Chordata; class Actinopteri; order Gobiiformes; family Odontobutidae; genus Perccottus; species Perccottus glenii. Next base: position 4,688,370 of record CM044556.2, on the reverse strand, counting down.
AGACTGGTCTCAAGAACAAGATTGTCCTCAACTCCTACAGCACTAATGGCCAATTTGCTATGATTATATACTTTTGTGCTGTTTCATCATTATTAGTTTATTTTTCACATAGAAACAATTTGACAATATCTGATAATGCCTTGGGACCCTGCGATTGTCTCATATGTGGTCTATGAAGCCGTTTGAGTAGAAACGGTGGCGTTGTCAGCGAGCATCATGTGTTTGGCTCACTCTCAGGTGGCTGTGATTTCCCAGCAGGCCAGATGGCTGCGCTGAGTGGGCAGTGCATTTGAAAAAAAATGTCAGGATTGCTCATTTGCTGGCTCTGCTCGGTCTCTGTGCAGCTGTGCCTCTCCCTCAACTTGAACTTTTAATGTCTTAAATATGGACAGAGACAAAAAAAGTGTAAAGCCCCTGACAATGGCTAGGAGTGGACCAAGAGAATGTGACATTAGGATCTGTGAATTGTCACTGTGTTGAATTTATAAAGGTCAAGAGGTCAGGCGGAACAAAATATAACCACCACAGAATTAGCTGTTGCTAGCTATGTATGAAAGGTTGCTGTAGATCGAATTGTGAACCTCTGAGGCTGCTGTAGTTCGAATTGTGACCCTCTGAAGCTGCTGTAGTTTGAGTTGTGACCCTCTGAGGCTGCTGTAGTTTGTGTTGTGACCCTCTGAGGCTGCTGTAGTTTGAGTTGTGACCAAGCCTCTCCCATGGTACCTCTTAAATGGTCGTCGTGTAAGGGCGCCGCCATACGGTGATTTTACAGCAAAATACAGCGATATACCTCCGTCCACCAGAGGGCAGGCTCCAAAAGAGGAAATATAAGGAGAAACCCAATGGCGACTTTACAAGAGTAAAACTCATGTTTACAGCCTGGTACAAAAGATGGCTCCGGTCTCTAGAGCTAAGTTTTTACTACGTGACAACTCTGGGTGGGGGTGAATTTTTGAAAATTACGTTGGTTTATGCTATCTAAAAACTATTGTTTTACTATGGAGTAAAACCCGTAAAGCCCGGATGTAACGGCCATTTTATTGCCCATTCGTAATGACAATATTGGTGAATAGGGGACCAATGGGCGGATATCATCCATATTTATACTATCTATGGTTGTGACCCTCTGAGGCTGCTGTAGATTGAGTTGTGACCCTCTGAGGCTGCTGTAGTTTGAGTTGTGACCCTCTGAGGCTGCTGTAGTTCGAATTGTGACCCTCTGAAGCTGCAGTAGTTTGAGTTGTGACCCTCTGAGGCTGCTATAGTTTGAGTTGTGACCCTCTGAGGCTGCTGTAGTTTGACTTGTGACCCTCTGATGCTGCTGTAGTTTGAGTTGTGACCCTCTGCGGCTGCTGTAGTTTGAATTGTGACCCTCTGAGGCTGCTGTAGTTCGAGTAGTGACCCTCTGAGGCTGCTGTAGTTTGAGTTGTGACCCTCTGAGGCTGCTGTAGTTCGAGTTGTGACCCTCTGAGGCTGCTGTAGTTTGAGTTGTGACCCTCTGAGGCTGCTGTAGTTTGAGTTGTGACCCTCTGAGGCTGCTGTAGTTCGAGTTGTGACCCTCTGAGGCTGCTGTAGTTTGAGTTGTGACCCTCTGAGGCTGCTGTAGTTCGAGTTGTGACCCTCTGAGGCTGCTGTAGTTCGAGTTTTGACCCTCTGAGGCTGCTGTAGTTTGAGTTGTGACCCTCTGAGGCTGCTGTAGTTTGAGTTGTGACCCTCTTAGGCTGCTGTAGTTCGAGTTGTGACCCTCTGAGGCTGCTGTAGTTTGAGTTGTGACCCTCTGAGGCTGCTGTAGTTGGAGTTGTGACCCTCTGAGGCTACTGTAGTTTGAGTTGTGACCCCCTGAGGCTGCTGTAACCTGTTAGTTTTTTTGTTGTTGTTTTATAGTTTATTTTATCTGCTTAGACTGCTGCACCCACGACCCGGCCCTAGATTAGAGGACAAAGATGGATGGATATTTTATAGCTGTATATTATAGTTTTAAAGTGAACAAAACATACATACATTAGTAATAGTAAATCGAAAACACTGCCATAACTGCCAGTACTGCCACACCATTGCACTGAACATGCAGCGGGAAGAAAAGCTTTTCACTGAGCAGAACAAGATGGATTAAGGTTTGTTAGTGGCACTTAGTGGCAACACTGTGGCAAAGGTAAACAATGTTAATTTAAAGGCCTAAACATACACTCACCAGCCACTTTATTGGGTATACCCATTCAATTGCTTGGTAACTCAAATTACTATTGAGCCCATCACATGGCAGAAACTCATATAGGCATCTATATGTAGTGTAGTGGACTTGCTGAAGTTCAAACCGAGCATCAGAATGAGGAAGAAAGTGGATTTACATTTACAGTTTGTCATTTAGCACTGACACTTTTATCCAAAGCGACTTACATTAAGCTTCTATTCACCAGTGTTACAGCTGGAACACCACTGGGGCAAAGTGGGTTAAGTTGGGTCTTGCCCAAGGACACAACAGCAGTATGAACTGTGGGGAGAGCGGGAATCGAACCTGTCAGCTAAGAACATGGAATGGAGGCTATAATTCACACAAGCTCACCAAAATTCGACAATAGAGGATTGGAAATCGTTCCCTGGTCTGATGAGTCTTGATTTCTGCTTCGACATTCAGATGATATGGTCAGAATTTGGCGTAAAGAACATGTCGCACTGGTTCAGGCTGCTGGTAATGGTGTAGGGGATATTTTCTTGGCCCACTTTATGCCTCTTAGTACCAACTGAGCATCGTTATAAACACCACAGCCTACCTGAATATTGTTGTAGACCATGTCCATTTCCTTATGACTACAGTGTACCCATCGTCTGAAGGCTACTTCCAGCAGGATTTTACAGACCTATTAATACTAGTGCATGAAAAATCCAACGTTTGTCCTGTTGAATTATTAAACTTCAGATTAACTAAGCTACTGCACAGGCTCTCAAACGTAAAAAAAAAAACTGAGTTCTGGTATTAAAGTCTTTCAAAGCCTGGAGCTTATCACTGCAAAATAAGCATCTTGCCACTGGCTTACAACTCTTGTGTTTGGCACTACAGTCCAGATGGGAGATTCTGCCTGTAACCTAAGTCTGTGCCTTGTTTTCAATGTCTTTAGCCTCTTTTCGGTTGTAAATGTGACAAACTATACAATCTATTAATGCCATGAGCCAATACAAACATTTGGAACCAAGCAGCTTTGTTTATTTCTGATATTTGTCTCCCAAAATTTGTGGAAAGGAATTTGCAACCGAGCGCTAAACATGAGTGTAGATAGAAGAACATGGGACAGGCATATTTCACTTCTGTAAATTCTGGTTTGTAGCTGATTTTACAAAACTACACAACTGTAGTCCAGAAATAAGAATGAAAACTAAATCTTGAAATATAATAGTACATATTGTACATTTGATTTAATGATTTGATGACCGTACAGTACAAGGTTTTAGGTTCTACAGAACCTAAGGACAAAGGTTTTCAAAAATAATACAGTACGGTACACCTTTTTAGGATCGCTTTTGACCGTTTATGGCAGTCACATAATGAATATAAAGTGCTAGCTGAACAATATTTTGGCTGCCAGTTGATGTCATCCATTGCTGCCTTTTTTTTACCATATGGTTACGTTGGGAATAACTGAAAACCTAAAGCGCATTTTAGAAATTAACTTTAAATCTGATTAAAATGTGCCAAATTCTTAGAAATAATGTATATTGTTTTTTAGTCTAATGCATTGATTTTGAAACTCAACTGGCTTCAGAGCCATGACAAACATTATGGCATGGCCTTTTTAAATCCACTGGATATTGGACGTTGGACATTTTGACCTTCTGTAGTTTAAGGAGTGGTGTCTAAACCAAAATAGAGGAGAGTTAGCCATGTTGGGCACGTGTGTTTACAGGAGCTAAAGAAGTCCACGTTGGCTGCTCCTCGTTGACATGTTTGTCTTGCTGACTGCTGGCTTGTAACTCCAGGCTGAGCTCCAGACGTGGACCATGTGAGGCGTTTTACTATTGAGAAGCCTCCGAAGCTCGAAGAAGCTCGAACTTCCTCTAGAGCTAAAGCCAACTGACTACTCTATAGACTCTATAGATTATAAATTCTCACAACCTCAATGTATATGAATGACATGTCTTGGTACTTCAATATAGTTTGGTTGATAACAGATAAATACATTTTAACTTTTAATTTAATACTAAAGTTGTTGTTTTTTGTTTTTGTTTTTTTGATGAAAAGCAATATAGTGTTATTTTTATTATTTTATAATGACTCTTACCTTCAAACAGAAGGATCAATCAGGGTGAAACAGGAGGCAATAGATCTGCTACTGACTGGATGATTAAAACTTTCTTCAACTGTCCTTTTAATTTTTAAGGCAATAAAATCCCTAAAGCTCATATTAAATGCTCACACTGAAAGAAAAATACTTCTCGAGTGCTCCATGAGCTTTACAAAATGTGTATTAAAATTATTATTAATTTATTAATTTTTATGTTAATTTTAATGTTGCCTGTATTACACACCCAAAGTCACTATTTTGGTTTAATGCAACTCTGCTTAACTTTTAACTTGGTTTAAGTGATTTTAAAGCTTTGCACATATTACCACTATTCTAAAGTTTTGATCAAACCGTGCAACCCAGTCTTAAGTACACTAAACAAGAACTCAAACCCAGGAATTAATTCTAAGGAATTATTAAATCAGGATTCAAATCTCTTCCATCCGCAAGGTTAAGCCATGACTTAAACTGAGATAAAAATTAAGATAAATTTTGGTCTAGTCTCTGGATTTGAGCTGGATTTCCAGATACGATCACAGAATAAACTGCCTCTGGATCCAATTGTGGATAGTCATACAACCAATCAGAGAAACAAAGCATTGCATAAAGCCTTTCCTTTGAGCCTGTTATGTAGTATGTGGTTATCTAGTTAAGCTGGATGAAGGATGCTATGTGTTCTCACCACAAACCAACTGCACAGTCCAAAACAACTGGACATAAGTTTGTTTTAATCTTATTAAACACGTCAGATTTAGAAATTAATCATGGATAATGCCCGGGTGGATTCATACCTAAAACTTAACTAACTATTTAGTGTCCATTGAATGCCATTGCAATTTATCTTAAATGTAATTCCAAGTGATCATCTGTGAATGGAACACATACAGTATTTTTCCAAGCAATAATTACAGAAAGGCTAGACAAAATTAAGTGTTTTTTGCTTCCCTTATAAAAAACAATTCCTTTCTTTTAATAAAATGTTATCCTTTGTCAACAATATCTGAAAATGACACTCAAAATCATCAAAAAAATAAAAATAAATTCACTCTTCGCTCTATGTAGGGCGGTATTGTTGAGAGCTCCCAGCCCCCCCTCACGTGGGACTGGGAGGGGGAGATGAGGGGTGGGCTGGAGCAGTTTTGACCGTATTGAAGCACACCTGCTATGCCCTCTCATCGAAATCCACTCAACTTAGCCACTCCGATGTCTGCGGCCAAAACAGCATCTGATGGGCCTTTTCTGTTGACTGTGGGAGATTAGCTGCGGAGCGAACACGTCGAGAGGCTTACGACGCAGAGACCATCGGACAAGCTGCCAAAAACTGGGAAAATCAAACCCAATTCCACTAAAGCCCAGTCACAGTGGGGCCCAAACAGACAAGGTTCATACTAACCATGGCAAACCTTGAATATGTATGATCAATCATGGAAAAAAAAATGCTAGAAAAAATCCAAAAGCAAAATTCTGGTGCTCTTATAGCTTAGTTATGTTTAAACACTACATTAAATACAGTATATACAGTAACTACATTACAGGCATATATATACTGTTGTGCTCATATGTTTACATAATCTTGAAGAATTTGTGATTTTGTTTGCCATTTTTTAGATAATAAAAATGATAACCCAAAAACTTTTCTTTCACTCATAGTTAGTGGTTTGGTGAAGCCATTTTTGTCAAACAATTGTGTTTACTCTTTTTAAATCATAATAACAACAGAATCTACCCAAATGACCCTAATCAAAAGTTTACAGTTCTTAATACTGTTCTTAATACCACCTTTAACATCAGTGAAAGCTTGAAGTCTTTTGTGGTAGTTGTGGATGAGGCTCTTTATTTTCTCAGATGGTAGAGCTGCCCATTCTTTTTGGCAAAAAGCCTCCAGTTCCTGGAAATTCTTTGGCTGTGTTGCATGAACTGCACATTTGAGACCCTCCTAGAGTGGCTCAATGATACTGAGGTCAGGAGACTGAGGCCAGTCCAGAACCTTCACTTTATGCTGCTGTAGCTAATGACAGGTCGACCTGGCCTTGTGCTTTGGATCGTTGTCATGTTGGAACGTCAAAGTACATCCCAAGCACAGCTTCCGGGCTGATGAGTGCAAATATTTTAATCCAGTATTTTCTGATAACATGCTGCATTCATCGTGCCATACATTTTGACCAAGTTTCCTGTGCCTTTGTAGCTCACACATCCCCAAAACATCAGTGATCCACCTCCATGTTTCACAGGAGGAATGGTGTACCTTTCATCATAGGCCTTGTTGACTCCTCTCCAAATGTAACGTTTATGGTTGTGGCCAAAAAGTTCAATTTTGGTCTCATCACTCCAAATAACTTTGTTCCAGAAGTTTTGAGGTTTATCTCTGTGCTGTTTGGTGTATTGTTAGCGGGATGCTTTGTGTCAGAAATGGCTTTCTTCTTGCAACTTGACCCATTTTTCTTGCCTCCTTTTTGTGCATCTTGAAACAGCGACACCACTTTTTTCAACAACAATTTTCCTAATAGTTGTGGCTGAAATATTTGTTGGTCAACCTAACCTTTTCATTTTCTACTTAATTATATTTTGAACACTGCTGAGTGGCATTCCCGATTCCTTGGATATCTTTTATTTATGTATATATATATATATATATATATATATATTTGAGCGCCGTTTGTGTGGCAGCCGCCATCTCTGTCTGCCCCAGGTGTGAATGTGTGTGAATGGGGTGAGTGGTAAGCACGTTGTAAAGCACTTTGTGATCTATATCTGTGAAAGGTGCTATATAAATAATACTTACTTACTTACTTACTACTTATATATATATATATATATATATATATATATATATATATACACATGTATAAATACATATATAATACATATAATCTTTGTCCTTCACCCTCCACAATGTAGGGGTTTGTACTTGTATGTATATATATATATCAAAACAGATAACCCAAAGCTCACTTAACATACATGGTGTTTAACAAATTAAAAGATTTATTAATTTATTTAAAATAAAGTTAAATTTTGAAAATTTGTGACAATATCAGATGTGGAATCTTTCCTTTTTTATGGCCAATAGGGCCACAACAAACAAAAAAGTATATGATAATTAATTAAGTGTTAAATATTTTTAGAATTGAAAAACAATTCAAACACTGCCATTAAAAGCTATGCAGTTTGTTGTTTTGTAAACCCTGCATTTGGTGTTCAACAGGGCTCCATCTTGGGACCCCACTTTTTTAGACTTTATATGTTTCCAATAGGGCATTTAATACACAGCAGTAACTTATCCTACCATATCTATGCATGTGACACTCAGCTAAGCTGTTCACTTACAGCAGGTGAATATAGACCAGTCACAATATTTTTTACTTTTACCCAGAGACAAGATGGAACGTATTGGAACAATTCAAAACCAAAGTGTCAGCAGTCATTCGGTCTCTTTTTTAAATCTAAAAATTATAAATTCCTAATCTCAGACTTGAACTTTATAAAACATTATATTTTCTCAAAAACTACAAAAACAAAATAATGTCTAAACCAGACCTAGAGAGAATTTTCCACACTTTTTTCTGCAGGAGGTTATATTATTGTAACAGCCTGTAACACTACACTCTCAAAAAATATAAACAAGACAATTTCACTTGAGGTTCTGACCAATCCCAAGAAGTTTTTAAATTATTCCTTTGAAATTTCTGCACTGGCTTCCTGTCACTCTGAGATTTGTCTTTCAAAAAGGGCTCTAACATGTCAGTTAAATATGAAACACCTCAGATTCTGAGAACATCTTGGACTGGCTTTTGTTTGTGCCTCGAGTTAGGACTGAATAGAGTGAGGCAGTGTTTCAGTTTCATGTTTTAGCTCAAATCTGCAATAGCCTCATAGATGATGTTAGATGAGTCTTGTTTCTGGTCAATCATATAGTAGTTCATTTGTAAAACTGGGTGTACTCACTGTACAGGGCGGCAGTAGCTCAGTGGGTAGAGCGTTGGGGCAAGACACTTAACCTACTTTGCCTCCAGTGAGTGTTCTGTAACACTGGTAAATAGCTTAATGTACCTACCTGTAACCTACTACAGTAGGTGGAAAAGTGCTATATAAAGATTATTATTATTATTATTATTATTGTATGAAATTTCAGTTTGAGTGTCAGAGCTGAGTTTGCGGTGGATGGATGCTTCAGGAAGGCTGTGAGGTAGAAGCAGATCGTGGAGGCGTTATTTGCAGTGAGAGAGCTCCCTCTTGGTGCCAGTTACTTCACTGTTACATACACCACCGGACTATAATCCCATTAAACAATTATATGTACAGTATATGCACTAATATATGCACATAATATGCAAAAACAATTCTGTAACTATTATTTCAATATGTAGTTATTATTTTTATATTTTAACTGTCATAGTATTTCTATGTATGCCATAAGTTATACCATATACAACACTCATTCATAGGAACATATACAAAACATAACATTAAAACATGCTAAAATAGTCTGCTTATTTTCATGTGTTTATTCTGTAACATTAACTTTAAAAAATATTTTTTTCAGTGGCACAAATTGTAGTTACAATTACTATCTCCACTGTAAAATTCACCAAAGATTATAAGCAGTAAGTGATAAAAAAAAAAAAAAGATTTTTCATTTTATTGAGGTTTATTCAGTATTTATGCAAGATTATTTTAACCCTTTGACTTATTGATAAAAGATCATACCAAATCATTTTTTGCATGTAATTTTAGATGGCTGTATTCTTGTAAATGGTTCACACACAAACACAAATACATTTATAAACCAACTAAATAAAATAACACATAGGGCCAGAGTCTTGGGAGAAGCCAGTAATGTTTATACACGTGTGTGTGTGTGTGTGTGTGTGTGTGTGTGTGTGTGTGTGTGTGTGTGTGTGTGTGTGTGTGTGTGTGTGTGTGTGTGTGTCACACATAAGTCATGCAAAAAATGCAAATAACAAATTGTTGTTATTGCAAAAAAAGAAATTTGTTTAATACTTTTAATCCTGTCATGTTTAAAAAAAAATTTAAAAATGATAAACATTTGTGGAAGATTAAAGCAAATTTGTGATCTTTTGCATTGGGTTAAAGGTCAATTACAATTGCTGTAAATATTAAGGAAAAAAATATTTTATAAGAGATTGTTGAAAATTACTTTGAAATGACATTGAAAAATGAAAACTTGATTTGTCATAAATATTAGGTTTTTAATGTTTGTCTTTTCTTTTGTGTCTTTCAGGGACGGTGCATTAATTTCAGCCGTGTGCAGCATCAGTAAAGCAGGCATGTTCAGATTTTCAAAAGATTTTCAGCTTTTTCCACTTGAGGACCTACAGCTCGGAAAGCCTAAGTGGCCACTCTCTATATTTTGCATTTTGAACTCTCTGACCTTTGATGCCACTTTTTGTCATGACTAACTTATTCACCTGAAATTCTTGTTCCAAAACTCATCTTTCAAATCGGGTTAGTTTCAAAAGGTTAACATATTCCCACCATATTGTAGCTTCTGTTGAGAGCCCCTTTTCACCGGGACAGACGGAGCTATCTGCACAAAAAAAAAAATGAGGAGAAAATAGAAAAGGATGAGGCATTGTTGGAAGTGGGAACAGCCCCAGCGGGTCAGGAGCGAGTGCATATTTGCTTTTGGCAATGTCTCATGTGGAAATCTGTCCAAGTTTGGGGGGCGTCGATGTAATGGGCCGCCGGGTGCCCTCCGACCGAACGGCTTGTCATTTTAACTCTTGACAAAATGGAGACGGGACGCCCCCAGCCACCGCCTCACACTTGAGACACCTTCCATTTCATTACGGGACGAGGAGATTAATAGAGCGTTATTGGACCGCGGGACAGACACAACAGGACAGGTCGGGGTTAGGACAGATAGGCGGCTGTTTGTTTGAGGGATTGATGCCTTTCAGACTTTGACATTTGGCGCTTGGTATCATCCCTTCATTCGACTCTCTGCTCAGCAAGGCATTCAGGAAATAATATAAATGCAGGCTTAAATATGCAGCATCTTGAGATCTTATTTAATATTACATTTTAGCCTGCATATAGGCTCAGGTCTTTTCACTTATTTATCTGTAAAGTACATTAGTGTGCTTTTTAGCATCCAATCACATTTAAAAAACATTTAAGTTCAAATTTAGTTCATAGTTTTATATTTGCCCTTAGTAGAATTCTAGTTATAGACTGAAATGCATTTAGCTTCAGCTTCTCAGTGGTTGTCATGATATAATAATACGCAAAAGGTGACTTTTTTATCATCTTATCATCTATGACCAGTCTTAGTCAAAAAGTCAAAAAGTGAGTACATTCATTTAGAAAAATAAAGAAAAGATTAATGAAGTGTTGAATGTAATGTTGACACAATCATGCCTTTTTGTTTCCCTTCTGTTTTAATTTATTTGCCAACAGTGAAATCAATACATTTTCTAAACATCTGCAAAATTGAACTTGAAAATTCAGTTTTTTTACATGGAAATATACCACCACATTTTTTTAGCAATCAAATCGACATAAAAATCTAGTAGCAAAAAGATGTTTAATAAAATACCTCATGGATTTAGTGTTGTTGCCAGCATGCAACAACTTTTCACGCCTTTTTAAATCATTTTAGTTTATTATAGTTACACAATCGCACATTTTCTTACTAATCCTTTTAGCAATAATTTCTTCCTGTTTGAATGCTTTTACATTTATCAAACTGTTTTTGATCATTAACAGTACAGTACATTCAAAATACCTTTTCAAACTCTGACACAGTCAATTTCTGCTCGGGAAGGCATAGCACATCAGTGATCATAACCATCACTTGTAAGATACAGACCAGCCACTCAACTCAAAGCGTCCTCCCGAGAGGCCTGTCCCGCCTTGTCACCAACACTTGCGCCTTCCTCTCACGACCGGATATCAAAGTTTAATTAAAATAATTAAAGTCAACAGCAAGCATCAGCCTGTGAAGACTTTGCTGTCGCTTTTTTATGCTTTTTGACATTGAAAGACCTATTACTGTGGCAAATAAAAAGCAGGAAAAGGAGGACACTATGCCACAAAGACAAACACAAAGTAGCGGATTCGACGGACGGATAAGTATTGCTCATTTCCGGAAATTATGTTAGCCCCCCACCTCTTGCTTCCCTCGGCCCCCTAAAAACAAGGGATTTGTCAAGCATAACACCAACATGACGAACATCCCAAATGATGTCAAAATGGAGGGAAATAAAAAAGAGGGGGGTGGTATCTGAAGAAAAAGGCTTGAACGATCTAGTCACTTCGAATACCGGACTTCACGCGGGATATGGATATTGGAGTCGAAACCTGACAAAGCGCCGGGACTTTTGATGGAAAGCCGTATGGACAGTGACCAGTGGCGGGGTCAGTGGCGTGTCTCGGTGCGAGCGGGCGAGCTTATCAAATGACACTAAAAATAAGTTCAACCGGCGTCAAGTTTGAGGGGAAATGGGCGAGACTGGCACGTTCGGATCGGAGGGAGGGACTTCCACGCCCACAATTGTTATGAACATTCCTTTGTTTCCACACAAGCCCTTAAAGGGATAGTCCCGTATTTTGGAAATGAGGTTTTATTAGTCACAACACTTTATTTAAAATGTGGAACTATTTCAATAGCCACTTAAATGTGGATATTAAGAAAAAAATTCAATAGAGGATAAATTCACAATATGTTGCTGACAAATGGCCCATATTCTGTTTTGTTTTTTTGCATATTTGTTTTTCTTTTGATCTTGTATTTTTTTATTTTATGGTGGCAGTGGGTCAAAACCTTTGCTCACAGGTAGAAGGCTGTGGGTTCAACTCCCGGCCCCTTAAAAAAGTGATTTTGGAAAATGTGTCCCATTCAAAAAAATTATTATAAAAGGTTTGGTTTATGATCTGTTATTAACCAAAAACAATAAGACATGCCATATACATCAACATTGTTTTTTTCAACTCATTCAAGATAATTTAAGCAATCAATGTTATTTTAATTTTTATATGTCCTTACATTTTTCAATTACTACAACACAGCATTAACCAGAAAGTAATGGTTAAGTATTTTGTAAATGTGATTGTATTTCTTACTTCCTGAACTGATTTTTTTTCCTACAGCTGTGAACAAAAATAAATACTTTCCATGTAATACACATTTTCATAAATTGTACTCATAGCCGCTCTTTTTTAAAATACTATATTTTATACAACACACTTCCATCACATCAGCACATCAACAGGCTATACTTTAACTTTATTGTACATTCATGTACATGTGTGTGTTTTTAAAAAAAATATTTTTGTATTGTTTTATTTGATATTTTGGCTTTTAATAAATTAAGTTCTTTTCAGTCATGAATTTGTGTAAAACTTTGTGTAGGAAAAGAACATTTGGCTTATGGCATTCTTGTCATTTAGACTTTTTTATATGACCTTTTTTTACTGTGATGCACTGGTTTGAAGCATTGGTCTTTTGTCTAAACCCAACTCGACTATACAAAGGCAACGTTTGGTCTTCTCAACCACACTCACAAAAAGAACCATACAAATCTTAAAGGAAAGTTAGCTGCTAGAGTTGCTTGTAATGTTATTTTTTTATTACAAATTTTAAAACCCATTTATAAAATCCCAAATCTATTTTGATTCATATATTTACTAATATCCATGGTTTTGTTGTATTCTACTGTTATCTTTATTTAGGACTGTGTACTTTAAATGTATTAAAATTATTGTAAAATGAGACACCTAATTTAATTCTTTATCATTTAAATGTATTTTTATGGTAATTTATTTGTTATATTTATATCACATCATACACTTCTTATTTATTTAGTTTTAAATAATAAAAAAGTTCTGTTCCCTTTTTGTATCTTCAAGTTTAACAAGCTTTAACCAAAAACACATTTCTTTGAATAGTGTGACACTTCAAATATACGTTTTGTGAGAGGCCAGTGTTGTCTTTTTTTAGCATCTCGCAGGGGCCAATGCTGAAGGCCATCTTTAATTGGGTCCAAACAGACTCAGACGAAGCCAGTGTGGACAGTGGACAGCCTTTTGTCTCCCACTTCTCTGCGTACATCGCCCTCACCAAACGCAGAGAAGTGGAAAAACCCTTGCAGCTCTACGTCGCCCCAAAATCCAGGTCGTGTTTATTGAAAATATGTGCTGTACACCTAATGCTGGGGTCAGGTTTGTAGAGCTTTGAGATTAGACCCTCGTATTTAATTTTACTCACTTCAACTACCAACTAATGAATGTGCAATATCCACTCTTCCGAGGACAAGAACTGCATACATCTTCACTAAACAAAAAATATATATAAATTTTAAAAAAGCTGACATCAAATTGTTCACAATAATGTGCTGCTGCATGTTCAAGCTTAAGTTAAATAGAAGCAAATGAATAAATAAAGACAAACAAAGATGGCCGATGCTGTTGCATGACTCAGCCACTAACATATCTGTAATGTGTTTTTGGTCTGTAGAGTCTTCTCCCAATTATTTATATTCTACACAAAAATTTGTCTCCCTGACAATTTTAGTTGGATTTTCCGGTGGTCGGACAATTGGACACAAATTAAACTCTGACATACAAACAATCAGAATTCAGGGGGCAGTAGCCACATACACAGAATAAATCACCTCTCGACCAACAAAGTATTGCATAGAGCCTCCAGTGCCACAGCTCTGGTGTTTGGATGTGTGTGACTGTAGAGGTGAGTTTGTGGTGGTCGGGAAAGCTGTGAGCACTGTGTGTAATACCAGCCCCCCTCTCTGTCTGCCCCAGGTGTGAGCGTGTGTGAATGGGGTGAATGGAAGCATCATGTAAAGCTCTTTGGGTGCTTAAGAAGGGTACAAAAAAGCACTATATAAATGCACACCATATCTAAAGCCTGTCCCACGAGTTTGGTCAGGTAGGATTGATTGTGTCAGAAATGGTTTTTAATGGGAGGGGTCCCAGAACAACTTCACTTTGCGAACAAAATAATAGGGTCTGGCAGGACAGTCTATAACAGGGTTCCCAACAGCTGGACTCCGGGCCGATACCGGACGTCGAGAGGATTTGATCCGGACCGCAAGACATTTTCTAAAATTACAAGCACATGTGGAAAATATATTTTTGAAACGGGTCCTCGGGTTACTATGGTTACGGACACAGCATCATTTATTAGCGTAGCCTGATAAATGAGTTAGAAATGTCCATAATCAAAAGGTTGAGCCTGGGGTCAGATCGTGTTGCGATGGAAAAGCATTACAGACCTTAACTGATGTTTTGAACAGAGAGGGAACGTTTATTTTGTCAACCACTTTATCCTCCAGTCTGGGCTGCTGTTATAATCACAGAATGAACCAGCACTGGACCTTTATCATGTCAGGATTAAAAGGACTCTAGCTCAGAGAGACGTGAGGACGTCTAATAATGTGCTGAGTTGTTCATTTGTCTGTTAACTACTTTAATATGTCGTAAGTTAAGTACTTGACTCGTTTGTAGCATACTTGACCACAGCAGATGGTGTGAGTAATAATCTTACATCATTCACGTTCATTTAAACCTGACATATGTTCATTTGGGTGAAAAAAAGAGTTTTTGAAGTTGAGTGACATAAGTCTGCCTTAAGTTGTCAGTTTCTGTGGGAATCCTAAATGCTGAACAGAAGTAATCGTAAGCATTTTAATTAAAATGTTTTTGTGAAAACACAGAAAATAAATCTTTGTTTTCTGATTTTGAACCTGTTTTAGATGAACCTGGAGCAATTGAACGGTAACCTTTAAATTATTGGCAACAACTAATGCTAAAAATAAATGCTCAGTGCATGTTCCTTTGTCTTCAGAAGAACGACAATAGGAAGAGATTTTTTATGATTGACCTTGTTTCATATTTCTTTAACAAACTAATATGTTGAATTGATTGTATTTAAAATGTTCTCACACATTTATAAAGAAGCATTAAAGGCATAATATGCAGGATTTCAGTCTTATGTTAATAAACAGACCTGGTCCTGAGCCTCATCATTTCTGTCAAATTCAGTTTTATTGTTGTGTCACTCAGAAACATCCTCCTCATGTAAATAAAGGAACAAATACAGAAGACAGTGGATTATCTACATTTATCTGAGTGTTCAAGAGGCTGTAGCTGTGGAATAAAAGTGATTTAACTTAAATAAAAGTATATTTAAACACATACTGTATCCTTTAATAAAAAAAATTCTGGACCCCTCACAGCCCTTGAATTTATTTTTTTCCAGGTTTGGGTTATAGGAGCATACGTGAAGGGCATTGTTAGGTTCACAGCTGTTGCTTGACCACAGACCAAGAACTAATACCAAATGACTTAGAACACTCATCTCTGTGCGAAAACCATACATAACCATTGTGATGTAGAAGAAAAGGCTGTGGATGCCAAGAGAAAGGGAAACAGTAATAAAAAATGACTTTTATCGAAAACAAAACTTCTAAACAAAACAATCTATTTCAGTTCCATGTGTGTTTTTATATCTGCACATTTTCCGTCTGTTCCTCCCGGAGTAAAGAGGGAGCACATTGCCTTTTGATGGGCCTTTACTCGATGCCGAAGCCTGTTCATATTTAAGGCGCCGCTTTTGGAGCTTACAGACCATGTGATCGGCAGGAAAAAGGATCGACGTGCGTAAACTCCACGCCATACGTCCACAAACAAGTGAGGGTTTGAAATGTAAAGACAGATTACTCCAAAGATGTTGAGTGTTTGAACGAGTTGTGGTATTTTTAACTTTCACGCAAAACAAAACTCACAAATATGTTTTAAAAAGAGGCTGCATAAGTGGTTTATGGAAGAGTCTGCCTATAGCTCTTTGGTTTTTAAGTGTACACTGTTTTGAATCACTTCATGGGGCATGCAGTTTAATTCAAAAATGTTAAAGCTGCTTTTTTTTACAAGCCAAAAATAAATAATAGCCATCTTAACAGCAGTTTATTTGATAATTAAAAAAAAAAACTCAGTAATTAAAGTAGCGTAAATTGTATTGTTGTTAGCATAGCTTTATTTGAGAAAACACTTGGACACTGACAGAATCGCATTAAAAATAATGTAAACTGAGATTCATTGTGTATGGCTGACAACTTTTAAAATGTTTAGATATGGTACTGTTTATTGTCCACTCTCACACATGCACTATTTGGTCGGGACTTTCGGATTTTGCTGTTGGTTCAAACCAAATCTTCAGGTGTGAAAGTGTATTAATAATATCTTTATAATCTATTGGCCCTACTCCAGTCTAACTGTAAAATAACACTTTCACCAGAATGAACGAATCCCGCATTAGTCCTAAGTGCAGACCTTTTTGCCAACTTTTAGGTGAAAAAACGCCCTTTCTCTGTTAAAAATTCACAAAACCTTTAAATCTTAAAGTGTCCATTGCTCTGTCCAGCCTTCTCATGGTCCCATTGGTCAAAACCAATCATGCAGCACATAATGACATAAAGCACATAAAACACAGCAAATTAAAATAATAAAATCCCTGGTGCAAAAGATGATAGAATTAGTGCAGAATATTGAGCTAAATGGTAGCCTACAGAAGTGCATGGACGCCAGCTTGTGCAAAGACAGACGTGTGACAGACGTGTGATTATAGAACAATATTCTATATTTACAGTTTGTGAAGTTGTAGTAATCATCAGATACAGAAAATAACTAAGTCAGACTTGTATGGTGCAGTTTAATGTTTAATGTGCATGTCTTGTTTATCTGGAGTTTAAGGCTGTCTTGGTTTATTGTTGTTATGCACTAACTGTGTGTCTTGTTTAAGAAGAGCTCGGTTCATAGTTGGTGAGCAGCAGTTGTCAGTGAGGACTCCTTCAGCTCAAAGACTTTTGCATTTTTCCTATTTTTATATTAGCACTGAGAGCCGAGAGAACTCACAACAAACTCGGTTAAATCCGGCCACAAGGTTGTGTTTTCGCAGTCTGATGGCAAGGGCTTAGCTGTCGTAAAATCTCACCCTGCACTTCCTCCAGATAAAGTTTTTCCTGGCAGACGCGGCACGAACTCAAGCAGCTGTTGCCCCTCCAACACACTTTATCCCCATTTGCATAGTTGCCTCTGAAATTTGTAGCTAAAACGTTGAGCCGCTAACCTTTCTAAATCCTCTCCCAGTCCAGACCTGGCCGTGCAGTCCGAGGGCAGCCGCTCCGTTTCGCTCTAAGAACAGCTTGTTAGAGTTGACACTTGATTTTATGCATTGTATTTCCGAGAGCATTACAACTAAATCCGGCTCCGGGGCCGTGTGCAGGTGGGTGGATTAGGAGGGCTCCACGAGCTGGGATTTCAGAGCTTTACAAAGATGCTCTTTTCTGGGAGCTAACTGCAAATGTTTTAGTCCCATATACAAGATTTAGGACTTTTATTGTAAGATGATTAGGCATTGTGTCCGTGATGGTGTGCGCTCACTTTAGCAAAACAGCAAAGAAGCACAAACCTGCTCTGAGAAGCAGCTACTGTAAGCAATTGAACTAAGACTAACATGTATGTCTAACACTGCCAGTAAATGTAGGCTGAGGAGTTTATCGGGACATACAAAACTAAGAAAGTTGATGTCAGGCCTGGTTGAGTGGGTGACAATTTGTGTTTGTAAAGCTAGGACAATGGTAAATGTAACAAGCTGGCACAAATCAGTGTTAAAGTCAGATGGCAACAAAACAACATTCTTTGCTGTTGTATTGTTGGTAAAAATAGACTTTTAAATGTATGTAAATTTTCTATGCATGTCAAAAAAAATCACCTAACGGCATATTGTAACAGGAATCATCTGTTGAACAAAACGAGACCATAAGACGTCATCTAGGCTTTTTTTATCAAGGATTTCCGACAGTACGAAAGTTAATACAAAAGCGGCTGATAAAACAGAGACAGTGTATTTTCAGCGCTGAATTTGTATTTTTTACAGAAACTGTGCAAAAAAGATTTTATAATCATGTATTTATTGTTATAAGAAGGAGATAATTGCCGTTCTGAGGGTTTACGGTCAGCTCTGCACTTCAGTTTGGTGTAATGTATTAGTATTGGTTCAGTTTTACTTTTAGGGAAGAGTGGAGTCTGAGACTGGGACGACAAAAAAAAATCAGGTAGTGAAACTATTTGTCTTAACTAACCCATACTGCTCCAGCAGAAACAGCCCTTTGGAGGGAAAAACATATTCTTGTATGAACATAAAGAAAGCTTTTGAACTGAGACAAGCCCAAGAACTTTAAAAAGTAATCTTGCATCATCATATGTTAGTCCACTTTTTCACTAGTGACCAAATGGACATAAATAACCATTCATTTGTTTCACGTTATAAAAATGCTATAGCTTTTAACTGTTCATCATGATAATACAAGAAATAATAGGGAATACAAAAGATTATTCCAAACATGGAACTTGTTTTTCACATTTCAGCTTTAGTCTGAAAAATGTTGGAAATGTGTCTCCGCAGCGTCTCTGGCCTTGTACGGCTTGTCCTGCTGCGAGCTATGAAATAATGATGGCAGCGTACGTGTGTTTGTGTGTTTGTGTGTTTGTGGCTCCGCGGGCTCAGTGAGTCTGAACCAGGAGAGATCACCTGTTCGTTTGTCCAGAGGGGCATGTCCAGAGCCCGTTCACAGACCCTACTCATGACTGACTGGTCTTTGTGTAACGTGTAATTACTGTTTTCTCATACCGACAGAAAATATTAGAAAAAAACATGCAATAACTATAAAGAATACTGTGATTACATTGTGACCTGCATCATTTGAATAGCCCTTTTGACATAGTAAAAGTACTGTTAAATTCAGATTTATGGATAGATATAAGTCTATGGAGCCTCAGATATTTTGTTTTGGCTTCTTATAAAATTACATTCAATACCAAAAACTTTATTGGTGTCACAAAGACAGTAAAATGCCATCTGATTTACATCATTTTTTAACTTCAGAAGTTGTTGTCAGTTTACAAACCACTCATCTACAGTATGTCCACAGCAGAGAATCACAGTCATCAACAGTTTGGTACAATTGATTCTGTTACTTTCCCACTGTTGTGTTTAAGCTTTCAGCTCAAGGTAATACTCGCTGTATGTTTGTGCTAGTTGTGCCACCCTCCTCCTCAAAACCTGCAGGACGTTTCTAAAGAACTGTGTTTAAAACCTTTATCTGGATCTTAACCTGCTCCGGAGAAGTTTAGATGTACAGCGTAAGTTTATTCATTGATCTGACTCGGGAGAAAATTATTCAGCTTCTGACCCTGGAAACCCAACGTTACCTCTCCCCCTCTACTACAGAACACCGTACACTAGTGATGCGCGGGTCGAGTTTTTTCCAACCCGCGGGTCCTGCTTTTATGAAATTATTTGGCCCGCCCCACACCACTGTATCTATTTTTACAACCTGCCCCGCACCCGTGACCATAAAATAGACATACTACGCATTGTAATGTAAATGGAAAAAAAGGCTTTATTTCAGCTTAAAAGTGCTTGGAAACAGCCATTGGATCATATTGTGTAAACTGGCAACAACATACAGTTGTGCTCATAAGTTAACATACCCTGGCAGAACTTTTTCAATCATAATGACAACAGAAACTACCCAAATGACCCTGATGAAAAGTTTACATAAAACAGTTCTTAATACTGTGTATTGCACCTTTAACATCAATGACAGTTTGAAGTCTTTTGAGGTAGTTGTGGATGAGGCTCTTTATTTTCTCAGATGGAAAAACTGTTCTTGGGCTGTCTTGCATGAACTGCACGTTCAAGTGGCTCAATGATACTGAGGTCAGGAGACTGAGGCCAGTCCAGAACCTTCACTTTATGCTGCTGTAGCCAATGACAGGTCGACTTGGCCTTGAGCTTTGGATCGTTGTCACGTTGGAACGTCCAAGTATGTCCCATGCACAGCTTCTGGGCTGATGAGTGCAAATTTCCTCCTGTATTTTCTGATAACATGCTGCATTTATGTTTTCCTGTGCCTTTGTAGCTCACACATCCCTAAAACATGTGTCTTGCCCAAGGACACAACGACAGTATGAACTACCTTCCGGTTGAGGGACGACCGCTCTACCACTGAACCACTGCCGCCCCAGTGTCATCTCCAAATGTAACGTTTATGGTTGGGGCCAAAAAGTTAAATTTTGGTCTCATCACTCCAAATGACTTTGTTCCAGAAGTTTTGAGGCTTGTCTCTGTGCTCTTTGGTGTATTGTAAGCGGGCATTTGCATAGTAATGGATTTCTTCTGGTGACTCCACCATGCAGCCTGCATTTTCTCCTGCAACAAGTGCCTTCTTATTGCGCATCTTGAAACAGCCACACCACATTTTTTCCTGACCTGAAAAAAAGAGTCCTGTATTTCAGCTAAAGTTATTTGTGGGTTTTTCTTTGCATCTCAAACAATTTTCCTTGCAGTTGTGGCTTGTTGTTGGGGGAAATGGTTTAAACCCAAAATAGTATAATGTAAAAGCAATAAACAATCAAAGAAACAGGCTTTATCATACCATCCAGTGTTTATTATAGAGAATTGAATAAGTTATTCAGGAACGGAAATATTTAGCCAATCACATGCCAGCAAACCACATGCTCAAAAAAGGAGCGTCCTATTGGTCTACACCGGCTTGTGATCTGACTTTTCTGGAAGTGTAATAGCTGCCAATAAAGTGTATTTTCAGCACGGAAAGTGTCTTTTAACAAAGATAACCCCCTCAAAAAATATCACCAGAGAAAAGGGAGGCAACGTAAATAGTGGATAAATACTGTCAGTTCAATCACGTAATGTTTAACGTAATTGACGTCCTGATGCTAAAGTCGCACGTTAAGCTAATGCTAAACATAAAATTTCAGTGTGGTATACTGTATTAATATTTTATTGAGGAAAAAATGTTCTGGTTTGTTTAGTTTTTTTTTATAAAAGAGAAGCAGTAGAGGTCCCTAGGCTGCTTTTGGGGGAGAGTGGAGTCTGAAACATGGATGTCAACAGAAAATCAGGTACTGAACCTTTAAGTTCTCTTTGTTCTGCCCACATGAATTCAAATTTGAACAAGCTTGTGTAAGCTAACATAAGCGATACCACAAATGTCCCGACGTAACCAATAATTATCTTGGCACGGACTTGATCAAACCTGACTCTGACTTGTTTCTTTCAAACAAAACAGCAGTGTTCTCTTCCAACAAAACGCTGTCACTGGTTACTGTTCTCTTCAAAAGTATTGTAGCAAACTTGGAGCATCCTACTTATGAGTCACTAAAAGATTCAGACAGTACAACAAAATGGTGAAATATTTACCTCCTGAGTTGTGTGATTAAACCATAATTCTGTGGGAAACCCTAGTCCGCTCTTATTTGAACCAGAGAGTACAGCACCATCAAAACATACTACCACCTACTGCAAGCCATCTTTTTTTTTTTCCAAGTTTGAGCCAATGAGGATGCAGAGGGGCGGTGCTTAATCTGCAGTCACCTTGCCCTGAGCTGTGTTTGAGTTTTAATGAAGGCGGAGGGGGAAGCGTGGCCGGAGGAGTCAGTGTGAAAAACAGTGTCACGTCGGCGCAGAGTGGGTTTGAAAGGCGTGCATCGCTCTGACTTCTGCAGCAGATGTTCAGAAATGGTGCTAATGTGGACGACTATATCCACGGGTGATAGAGCGGGCACTAACGAAGCAACCCCACGACAGCACCAGAAGTTTGAATGTCACGGGAAATAACAGATAGAGCTGGACTGTACGGACGGATGGGGAGCATCTCTTTATGTTCATGCCTTCATTTTTATGTTTTTGTCAACTTAAAAAATAATATTTATTACAAATAAATCATTTCAAAAGATAGGCTAGCAAAACATTTTGATGCATTTCTGTGATCTGTTCTTGGACTGCAGTTGTCTCTTGCCGTAGAACCCTCTCAATAATTTTACAAACAATTATTTTTTAAATCAATGCAGGTCAGTTTGGTAGTTGTGGATGTAGGGGGAATCTGTTGTCCTAAAGCAGGCCTGCCAACAAGGATCAGTTGTCCTGGGCTTTAGGTACAGGAAGGTTATTGGTTATAATGCTTCCTTAATAAAAAACAATCTATTTGGACCATAAGCATCTTACTTCCTGATTTGCCTTGTGATGAAATATTATTGTACTATCCCCGTTTGAGAGAATGGTTTAACTCATTACTGTGTTGAGTGGGAGATCAAAAACACCAGCAACTGTCTTATGGGGCTCAAAACACTGAGAAGGTTACATGCTCCATAATAACAATATTAATAATAATAAATTTTATTTGTAATGCACTTTACATTTGGACAATCTCAAAGTGCTACAGAGCATCTAAAAAAAATAAATAAAAAACCTTCATTGAAAAGCTTTTATAAAAAGAAATGTTTTTAGGTTGCGTTTAAAAGCTTCAGTAGTCTGTGGGGCCCTCAGGTAGTCCGGGAGGGTATTCCACAGCCTCGGAGCAGCCGATGAAAAGGCCCTATCACCCATGCTGCAAAGTTTTGTTCTGGGAATTTGGAGGATGTTTGAGTTTGCAGAACGAAGAGTGCGTGCAGAGTGTGAAAAGGTCGGGTGGGTGAGAGCACAAAAAAAAGCACAAATGGAAAAAGAGTGCACACCTGTGCTGTGTTGGGAAGGGTTAGCAAGAGAAAAACACTGTCTGCTTTCCTCTGGTTGTCCATCTTTAATCTGACCTGTCCCTCTGTTTGGACGTCTGTTTGTTGCAGCGCGGCTCGATGGTCCGAGCAAACCCTTCGCCTGGCATCGTTTAACACGGCTGCATCTCGCTGATGTTTGCCCACGGATCATGACGCTCTCATTGCTATGCATGTGCCAGATGAGTCATAAACCTGTACCATATGCCCACGCAATTTGCTGATGGGCCCAAGCTGTTTCTGCAGATATAAAATCCCGGGATTATTGAAGTCTGGTCCTGGGTGAATACAGGCAGACGAGGACAAAGATGGCCGACAGGTGGACTTCAGTGGTGTCGTAGGCAAGACCACATTAACAGAGACCAATTTTGGAGAATAGTCAAAAAGATAGAAGTAAGCAGTTGCTGTGCTTATATACAACGTAAAGCAAATTTAAGAAATAGAAATTAATTAATTATACAAGATAGTTGTTGAAGGGTACCAGTTTTTGTCTCTTTTAGTTCACAGGTGGCTATACATCCTAAAAAGTTACATAGCGCTTTAAAAATGTATTTTTTTCCTGAGACTGAAGACTGCTTGTTAAAGCTGAACTGTGTAATTTTTAGCTGTGCAGATCTTTACAGACTCTGAGACTGACGTAAAGTATGCGGGCTTCCTCCGTCAGAGGCTATCATGACAAAGTTAAGAGGGAAATGAAGCCGCGCCCTCTATTTGAGCCATAAAGCGAGCCATTCATGAAATCTTTTGTGATAAGTGCCTGTTTCATGTCCGACAACCATCAAAATAATTTGTAGAAAATGTTTATAAGTTCTTAATTAAGCCTGTAATATTCTGTAATATATCTTTTTCTGGTACACAAACAGAGAGCTCTGCAATGAATTAGAGTAATTTATTTAATTTACGATGTAAGAAATAGCATTATATTGAAAACTAATTTAATGGGGGAAAAAAAACTTTCTTTTAATCCTGATCCATACACTGTGTTGTGGCTAATGCTGCTCTAAGAATGACTATAGTGACTCTGCTACGCACTCTAATAATCACCAGAGAAAGAAGTCATGTGGCAGGCATAAGGCCTTGTTTAAGAAAAGTGCTGGAAACTGATAAACTGAAGGAGTACTTGTTGAATTTAGTACCACAGGCAAATTTTAACAAAGAAAAGAGTGGAAGAGTTTGTGAAGCCAAAAATATGTTTTGAGAGGTTATAAGAAGCACCTCTTTAATTCTGACACTCAGTCATTAAAAATCATCTGTCCTGTTTTGCATGGTCAAATACTAGCCACTGTGTGGAAAAGCTCAGATTTTGCTAGCTAACATTTTTATTGATTCATCTTCCACCGTTTATTCCTCTGATGGGTCATGGGGGGCTGAAGCCTGTCCCAGCCACTTTGGGCCTGAGTTTTGACTTTTTCTTTATAATTGTGATTGTTCAGGACATGCTGAAAGTGTACAATGTCCTAGAGTCTGACATGTTCCCCTCAATAAAAGCCGTTATTCCGGTTGTGTTGCAGCTGTAGAATTGAGAGAAAATCCACAAGTCCACACGTGTGATTAAGTACATGCAGTGATCACAAATGTTCATTACTGTGTTCATTTTAGTTTTGCTCAGTTTTATAAGAGAAGGCTATTTTACCTACAGTGGAGATCGAAAGTTTGGGCACCCCAGGTAAAAATTTTATTAATGTGCATAAAGACGCCAAGAAAAGATGGAAAAATCTCCAAAAGGCATCAAATGACAGATTAGACATCCTTATAATAAGTCAAAAAAGTTAGATTTTATTTCCATCATTTACACTTTCAAAATAACAGAAAACAAAAAAATGGTGTCTGCAAAAGTTTGGGCACCCTGCAGAGTTAATACCTTGTACTGCCCCCTTTGGCAAGCTAGGACCTGACAGTGTCATGGATTGTTCTCAATCATCGTCTGGATAGACCAGGTGATGTCAATCTCAAAGGTTTTAAATGCCCAGACTCATCTGACCTTGCCCCAACAAGCAGCACCATGGGTTCTTCTAAGCAGTTGTCTAGAAAACTGAAACTGAAAATAGTTGACACTCACAAAGCAGGAGAAGGCTATAAAAAGATAGCAAAGCGTTTCAGATGCCAATATCCTCTCTTTGGAATGTAATTAAGAAATGGCAGTCATCAGGAACAGTGGAAGTTAAAGCAAGATCTGGAAGACCAAGAAAAATATCAGACAGAACGGCTCGCAGGATTGTGAGAAAAGTAAGTCAAAACCCACCTTTGACTGCACGATCCCTCCAGAAAGATCTGGCAGACACTAGAGTTGTGGTACACTATTCCACTATAAAGAGATACTTGTACAAATATGGACTTCATGGAAGAGTCATCAGAAGAAAACGTCTCGGGTTATGTATATAACCCTGGTTCCCTGAGAGGGAACGAGACACTGCGTCGTGAAACGACACTTTGGGGAACGCCCTCAGCGTGACGCCTCTGAAGCATGAATGAAACCTAGACCAATCTTGATTGGTACTACGTCACAACGTAGTGCGTGCCGGCCTACCCGGAAGTATAAAGGGACGCCGTATCACGCCCACGCCAGCCCTTCGCGATGAAGCAAATCGCCCTCAGGCAGGGTAGGCGTGGCGGAGCGACGCAGTGTCTCGTTCCCTCTCAGGGAACCAGGGTTATATACATAACCCGAGACGTTCCCTTTCGAGGGAACTCAACACTGCGTCGTGAAACGACACTTTGGGGAACGAGTACCCACTATGCCACGACGACCGTGCCCGCCTAGTGTGAACCCGGATATTCAGGCACACTTAGGACAAGAGCACCCTAGCGCCAGGCGCCGGGAGATGTAGACTATAGAACCTAATGAAAGTGTGTGGAGTAGCCGAGCAGGCTGCCTCACAGAACTCCTGACGCGGGACCCCCATTTGAAGGGCCCGAGAAGAGGCCATGCCCCTAGTGGAATGCGCCCTTAGGGCCAAAGGTGAAGGCAATCCGCGCACCTGATAAGCCAAGGCAATAGCCCGGACGATCCAATTACTGACCGTCTGCTAGGTCGCTGGCCGACCTCTCCTAGGAGACCCGAAACACACTAACAGTTGTTCTGACTTCCTCCACTGCGAAGACTTCTGTATATAGATTTGCAGTTCCCTAACTGGGCAGAGCAGATGAAGTCTCCCCTCTTCGGCCGACACATGAGGTGGAGGATGAAACGCCTGCAATACCGTCGGCCGTGCCACGTTAGATGGCACCTTAGGCACATAGCCTGGCCTCGGACGTAAAATGGCCTTAACCCCACCGGGGGCAAACTCCAGGCAAGTTGGTGTTATAGCCAGTGCCTGGAGGTCCCCCCCCCCTTTTTTAAGTGCGGTGATAGCCATGAGCAGCGCCCCTTGAACGACTGTCGCCCACTCGAGTGGTTCGAAGGGGGCCTCAGCCAATCCTTCAAGCACCACCGCCAGATCCCAATTTGGAACCCCCGGGCGCGTTGCAGGCCTCAGCCTCCGGGTGCCACGGAGGAAACGTACGACCAATGGGTGCCTCCCCAGAGGCCCCTCACTTACGGGAGCGTGGAATGCCACAATGGCAGCCACGTACACCCTAAGAGTGGACGGGGTAGGCCCCGCAGTGAAGCGCTCTTGGAGGAACTCCAGGACCGAAGCCACTGGGCAGTTACTGGGTCCACCTCAAGCCCCCTGCACCAAGTGGAAAATACATTCCACTTTAAGCCGTACAACCTCCTCGTGAAAGGAGCCCTGGAACTGAGTACGCTTTTCACTACCCCTGCCGACAGGCCAGCCTCTAGGTGCTGACAGACCCAGAGTTTCCACAGCCCTGGCTGGGGATGCAGTATTGTGCCCCCTGCCCGGGACAGCAGGTCCCTCCTCAAAGGGATCTGCCGTGGAAGACCTGCCAACAGTGTTATGATGTCTGAGAGCTATACTCGGGCCGGCCAGTACGAGGCTACTAGAAGTAGACTGATCCCTTCCTGCCTGACCCTTTCCAGAACTCCCGGGAACAGCACCACCGGGGAAATGCATACAGACGCAGCCTCAGCCACGTCTGTACCATGGCATCCAACCCCAGCGGGGCTGGAGGCGTGAGGGAGAGCCATATGTGGGCAGTGGGACGTCTCTCGAGACACGCCGAACCTCTCGCATATAGACCTCACCACCTCTGGGTGAGGTCTCCATTCCCCCTCAGCCCTGCCTCGACAGGGTGTCTGCTCCTGATTCTGGTCATCGGGGATGTACATCGCTCTGATAGATGATAACTTCCTTGGGACCATAGGAGGATCTGATGCGCCAATCTGCACGGCGAGTCAGACCCCCTGTCTTATGCTGGAAACCATCGCCTGTATGGACTCGGGGGACATATGTGCCCGCATCGTCGTCGTGATTCTCTGGGAGGCGTCAACACGCTCTTAGTCTCAACCCCAAGCTCTGAATGTGGCCACGACATCTCGATGCCGAACTGACTGGGCCAAAGTGAGCCACGTCGATATAATTTAGTACCCGGATGCCCTGGAGTCTCAGTGGAGCCAGAAACGCATCCATGCACTTGGTGAATGTGCGAGGAGAGTGCTAGGCGAATGGAAGCACCCGATATTGAATCAGGAACTTCCTGTGAGAAGGATTTATAGGAAGTATGCGTCCTTCAGATCCATCGTGACAAACCAGTCCTCGGACCGAATTTGATTCACGATAATAGGTATTGTCTTAGCATCTTGAACCTGAACCTCCTCAGAGACCGGTTCAAATACCTTATATCTAAAATTGGACGCAGACCTCCGTCCTCTCAGTGCGCAGGACCTATGGCGACACATTCCTCAGGCGTTTCCAAGCCTGGAAAAATCTGCCACGGAATCAGCCTCTCAAGGCCGATCTCAGGTCTGCTTTGAAGACCGTTGTCGCCCCTGAAACAGCTGGCAGAGAGAAGGCGTGTCGATCCTCGATCTACACCATTGCTGCCCGCCCAAAACCTTCGGTGTGGGCTGTGAGGCAGCTCGCGTATGCTGGAAACCGATGTGGCCCGAAGCGTCATGGACGGCGGGATTACTACATCGGTGTCCAGGGGGCTCCGTAGAGAAAAACGGCCTCAGCCGCCTCTCCCCGGAGGGGACTCTCTCAGTCACATCCACAGATGTGTCTTCTCCAAGTCCTTTAACAGGTCGGTCTGGCGTGCCTGCAATATACTGCCACAGTATGCAGCCATGCCCCCGCCCGACCTGCTGCCCCGCCCACCATGGTCGATGTACCTCTACACGGCTTGGTGGGCAGCGCCAGGGTTTTTATGAAACCACATTGCTGAGCACGTCCACATCCTCAGATGCAGACAGCTCAAACATTGGACCCTCTCCCCATGTAGGAGCAGCTGCTTAGTGGGCTCCCGCACGGGGTTACGTCTTTCTTAAATGACGGCTGTAAAAACCCGACGCCCTGTCGGGAGGATACACCTGCTCTATAGCATTTTTTGCTAAAAGAGATTTCACTTCTTGCTCCATGACCAGAGCCTGCTCGGGATGCACTACTGTTTTGACCCTACACCCCGTTGTAGCGTGGGGGACAAGAACCGAACTGGATTCTGTAACCCTTCTCCACTATCTGCAGGACCCAGTGAGATATATCCGGCAGACTTTTCCGTCCTGCCAGACATTCTACTAAGGGAACCAGCCTCTCGAGGCTGGCCTCTGGTGCAATTTGAACAGCCAGTTCGGGGACCTGAAGCCGAAGCGCAGGAACCACCCTAGCTAACTGCTCTTGAACCCCCCTCAGAGGGAGCGAGCCCGACGCGGCGTCTGGGAGACACAGCGCCAGAGACCCGCTGGAGACCGCTGCGCCCCGAGGCACCAAGGGTGGCGGGTTGGCAACGGCCCGTGAGAGCCCCGAGACCATACGGGCACCGTATACTGAGGTGTACACCGCACCGTCTCGATTTCGCACGAGTCCCAACGGCAATGGGTTTCTTAGACAGAAAACGCTCGTCTAATTTGGCTTTTAGGACGAGCGCTCTGTTTATCAGATGGCCAAGATAAGTAGCTTATCTACAGCTCGTGTTAATACATCAGCCAACTCTCATATGCTGGGGAAAGAGATGGCGCCTGATTGTGTCACCTCCACTGCCCGTTACATCTAACTCCTCGGAGCCAGAGCAACGAAGCAATGGGCTCTCCCCCCGGGCGGAAGAAGCCGCGGGGCGGGCTTCCGACACCGGGGTTTGAACTATGGATCTCCCAGGTAAGGGAGGAGAAAGAGCCCTCGGACCCGTCTCCAACCCCGCTGCGAGATCCGTTTGCGAACCCCAGGAATGCATTCTCCGCTCTGCCGAGGCAGAAGCGGGTCCTGCACCCTGAGGAGCGCGAGGCTCGCCGCTCTTCTCATCAAAGAGTGACAAGCGGGAGCGGAGTGTCCCTACCCGTGATATAACGAGGGTAGGGGTACACACACTTCTTAGAATGTTCCGCCATACTTTTCATTCAAAGTTTTTCAAACAAGTCTCTCGTTCACACACAGGGCATTTGCTGAAGAGCGAAAAGCTGGCGTGGGCGTGATACGCCGTCCCTTTATACTTCCGGGTAGGCCGGCACGCACTACGTTGTGACGTAGTACCAATCAAGATTGGTCTAGGTTTCATTCATGCTTCAGAGGCGTCACGCTGAGGGCGTTCCCCAAAGTGTCGTTTCACGACGCAGTGTTGAGTTCCCTCGAAAGGGAACCTCTTCTACGTCCTCAACACAAAAATCAGCGTTTGAAGTTTGCAAATGAACACATAGACAAGCCTGATGCATTTTGGAAACAAGTTCTGTGGACCGATGAGGTTAAAATAGAACTTTTTGGCCGGAATGAGCAAAGGTATGTTTGGAGAAGAAAGGGCACAGAATTTAATGAAAAAAACCTCTGTCCAACTGTTAAGTATGGGGGTGGATCGATCATGTTTTGAGGTTGTATTGCAGCCAGTGGCACAGGGAACATTTCACGAGTAGAAGGTTTGGATGCTAACTTGATGCCATCTGTGAAAAAGCTGAAGTTAAAGAGAGGATGGCTTCTACAAATGGATAATGATCCTAAACACACCTCAAAATCCACGGTGGATTACATCAAGAGGCATAAACTAAAGGTTTTGCCATGGCCTTCACAATCTCCTGACCTCAACATAATTGAAAATCTATGGATAGACCTTTAAAAGAGCAGTGCGTGACAGACAGCCCAGAAATCTCAAAGAACTGGAAGACTTTTGTAAGGAAGAATGGGCAAAGATACCTCAAACAAGAATTGAAAGACTCTTGGCTCGTTACAAAAAGTGTTTACAAGCTGTGATACTTGCCAAAGGGGGCAGTACAAGGTATTAACTCTGCGGGGTGCCCAAACTTTTGCAGACACCATTTTTTTGTTTTCTGTTATTTTGAAAGTGTAAATGATGGAAATAAAATCTAACTTTTTTTGACTTATTATAAGGATGTCTAATCTGTCATTTGATGCCTTTTGGAGATTTTTCCATCTTTTCTTGCCGTCTTTATGCACATTAATAAAAAAATTTACCTGTGGTGCCCAAACTTTCGATCCCCACTGTATAACCTGTAACAAACACCTTAGGCTAAAATGTATTTTTGTGTTGTTAAAGACAGAATTATTATTTGTCTGGATTTGTCCCATGGGACTTACTTATGTTTGCATTAGATTTACCAAACTGTAATCTACGGAAGCCTGTGAGGTATTAACTCAATCTGCTGGTTTGTCAACGGAAACAAACAACAACATGTTTATCACCTGGTCCCAGCAGTGTGTGCTGCTAATTGGAGGAGCTGTGAGAAACAAAGAGACACAAAGCCTGCTGGGAATTACCACACAGTGAAAAGCAGAGCCTTGCAGAGCATCCAATCAGGTTTTAGCACCTACGCTAAAGCTCTTGATTATATTTGTGGATGTTTATTGAATGGATTTTCACACAGAAGGATATGGCCTTGATTGTTAACTAAAAAACTGAATTAAAATGATTAGTTTGCATCAGGCACAGCTAATGTTTTTGTTTTTCAACAGCTGAAAATATCTGTTTTTGGAACATAACTAAAATCCATTATGACCTTTAAATAGCAGAATGTTTTGTTCTTGTTTTTATTTTAATTTTATGTGGATGTTTTTTAACTCTTTCTTTTTTGTCATTTTTTTTTATTGTGCAAGGGTTACTATTTGACATAAACCCTATATTTGGGATGGCTAGATGTATAGTGGTCCTTAAAGCTCCAGTACCTGATTTCTGTTGTCATCCCTGTCTCAGACTCCACTCTCCTCCAAAAGGAGTCTAGGGACCTCTCCTGCTTCTCATTTATTAAAAAAAATAATAAAACCTAACCAATTTTCCTCCACAAAATACTAATACAGTATACCACACTGAAGTTTAGCAGTTAGCATTAGTTTAGCAGAGCATTAGCTTAGCGTGCATGTCAGATTACAAACCGGTGTAGACCAATAGGAGCACTCCTTCTTCGAGGATGTGGTTTGCTGGCATGTGATTGGCCAATTGTTTCCGTCCCTGAATAGCTTATTCAATTCCCTATAATAAACAGTAGATCATAAAGCCTGTTTTTTTCACAAATTAAAAAAATAAAAAAAATAAATTAAAGCCGCAAGCGGCGATAAAGGCCCTCGCCTCCCTTGAGACCGCGGGGACACATGCACTTGGAGGATTGCATTTCGTGCTTTAAAGCGTAAACTTCACGGTAATGTCAAATAACTGGGCCTGTGCTACTGCTTGAATCTTCTTCTGGCTGGAGCCTGCTTCATCACCTCGGGCCTGTGCTACTGCTGGGGCCTGCTACACCACCTTGTAATTTAGAGTTAAAGGTCTCCACAATCCCTGGTTTTCCTGGGAGCTGTCTGAACCTTTGAAAATAATAGATTATGCTTGGGCTAAGGCGAGAAAAACCAAGTACTGGCTGGAGATTTGAGATGACTCAGGAATCGCTGCACCCCCCTGTTTAAAAAGGCAAAATGTAAATATTACTTGTCTAAAAGTACAAGTTTACAAGTACATTTATATTTATTCATTTTAGCTGATGCTTTTATCCAAAGCGACTTACATTGTTCTAATGTAATTACCAGTGTTACACTGGAGGCAAGGTGGGTTAAGTGTCTTGCCCAAGGACACAACGACAGTATGAACTGTGGGGAGAGTGGGAATCATACCGCCTACCTTCCGGTTGAAAGACGACCACTCTACCCACTGAGCTACTGCCGCCTCAGTACCAGTACCAAAGGATTCTGAGGAGTTTTCTAAGACTCTAGCCGTGGCTCTGGAGGGGCCTCCTCTAAAGGAAGGATCCTGGCAATTGGCAAATGGCATTTATTTCCCAAAGAAATGGCTGCCTCTTCTGTTTGCCCTGTGTTCTATGGATGTACCAAGTTTCATTTTTCTACGTTGGAAAAAAGTTACTTTCACTTTCCATAGGCCCAATGTATTTTGACTTTTGTAGGGGTCGCCACTGAGTCATTTTTCGTATTTTTTTTCCGGCGACTTCAAATACATAAATTTTTCGCCGGGCTTGAAGTCTGGGACCAATAAAAATGACTTTTCGTTCATGTTCACTGGGTCAAATTTAGGATCATATTGGGAACCGGCTCGGGCCTAATTAAAACAGTACATGATTAATGTTGTTAATGTTCTTAGCTCTGCACAGGTAAAGAAAATGTTATCATTTTGTCTGCTATGATACACTCCCTCATATTGGCACAAACAAATTAAATTTTACTCCAAATTGATTTTTACCAGTATAAAAAATGTGACTTTCGATTTGCAGAATGGTTAGCACTTCTGCCTCACAAGAGCTAGTGGGTAGAGGACAAGGGGGTGTATATGATGTCTCACTCCTGGAATGCTGTTCTAAAGAAGTCGGACCACACGGGTCGCTGGATAATTCAGCTGACAGGACACGTCACAGCAACATCATAATCATGACCTGAAACAAGGTAGAGGGGAGTCCGGCTTTTTCCCAACTTAAAGACATGCATGTATAGGTAGGTGAATGTGAAGCACCCAAAGGAAAAAAAGTTTATTGTTGTCTGTTAAAGTGTTAGCACTGTGTTAACTAATAATTGCAAAGGGTGTTTCCTGCCTTGCATTTCTGAAACATTTGGATACCCTTTCATACTGTATGTTGTAAGGCCTAATAATAATAATAACAAGCGTTATTTATATAGGGTGGAGAGGGTTCCTGGATGCTCCAATGGATCTGTTAAATGCAGACAATGAATTTCCCCATGAAGAAAATAAAATTATTATTTTAAGATCAGGCCCAAAGAACACAGGAGACCCAATCTGAATCTGGGACGTGTCATCCCCATCACTCTTGGCCCGTTTCCTGTCGACCTACTGTACATTAATGTAATGTGTGATTATTGTTAGTGTAATGTTGTTGGGTTATTTCTGGTGCAGCTATATGTTGTTGTAATGTGTTTCAGCTTTTGCATTTTGCGTTGAGCTCTCTGGGCCACCGTAGATTCATATTTGAGTACTGACAAATTTTGTTTTTATTTGTTTTTTTTCTTTGCTCTAACTCTTAGAAGCACAAACCAGGCGCAGTGCACCTTTGAGTTTAACTTTATCATAGTTTGTAAAGGTCACCTGAACTTAAACCATGACTGTTTTAAAAGCTTTAGTGTGTAATCTTTTAAGGAATTGTTCTTAGGGGCTGCTGGGACAAGACCTAAGAGCCGTAACTCAAACTAACAGCAAGAGAAAACCATTAGCTCTTACTTTTTAATTGAGTGGGTTCAATATAGTGCTAACTTGGAGGTTTTTTACGAGTGGGGTCTTTTAACGTCCAGTCATTGGATGATAATTTTCATTTGGTGGAATGCTGCAGATCAAACTGACGGACAACTTCATTAATAGCGCTAGCGCCGGCGCTAGCCCATGAATCACCACGTTATGAATTACACTCCGGCTCAAAGTTGATTAGTGAGCTATTCCAGCGCCGAGATACTCTTCAGATTCATTAGTGGTAGGTGTTAATGTCCGCGTTACATGCTTTGTGACAATAAATTTCACATTTGCATGAGAATGGGTTGGATCATTTTAATGGCAAAATGCAGTTTGGCAGAGTGCAGGAGAGGCATTTATTCTGACTGTCTTTGACTGTTGCACTTGTGAAAGAGCCCATTACATTTTTTTTGCTCACACTCAAATGTAGGTTAATTATTTATGTTAAACAGCAGACATAGGGACTTGTGACTTGGACTTGGACTCGAGTCAACTCGAGTCAATATTTTTATGACAAGGGACTTGACAAAAAATAAAATACTTGAGACTTGACTCGGACTTGGAAGTTAAAGACTCGGGACTTGACTTGAGACACAATGACTTGAATGACTTGAGTGTTAATCGCATCATGTTTTCAGTTTAAATTTAAATATATAAATTATTTTATTATCAGTCATGCCTTCTCGTACCTTACGCACACCACGCCCACTTAGATCAGAATCACATCAACATGTCAGCCGGAGGGGTACCGAGGGTCATTGCTTTCAACAATTATTCCCAAGATGGCAAAAGGCGAACACAAGTGTTGCAAGACATGCAACATTCCAATCACAGACAGCCAGACGACAACCTCCAATTTTGTCCGTCATTTGAAGAGCCATTCTGCCCAGTAAGTGCTTTGTTAATGTTGTCTGCTTAGTTGGTAGTTAGCTAATGTAATAATAGCTAATGAAGCCACTAGTCATTAACCCTCATGCCGTGTTGGGGACAAATGTGGGCAAATTAATTCTGATTTATTTTTTTTAAATACTTCCATTGATCTGAGTGGTACAAGACTTAGCTTCTTTTCCTAAGTTTGTCACCTGAACACACACACACACAGAAAAATGACTCAATGTTAAAGGGTTAGTTCACACAAAAATGAAAATTCTGTCATCAATTACTTACCCTCGTGTCGTTTGACACCCGTAAGACCTTCATCTTCACGTCGTTACAAAGCCCATCTCACTACAGTGGTTCTACAATCATTTTATGAAGCAACAAGAATAGTTTTTGTGCACAAAATAAATAAATAACAACTTATACATATGACTTGACTTGACCTACTACAGGACTTGACTTGACCTGACATGACACAGCCTGTGACTTGACTTGACCAGGAAAAAAATACTTGAGACTTGAAGGTTCAGACTTGAGACTTACTTACTTAAGACTTGCACATGTGTGACTTGGTCCCATCTCTGTTAAACAGAATATATTGGCCTGTAATGTTTTGTATTTACTTATTCAAACCCATTCACAGAACTGTTTAATTGTTTAAAACAGCAGTTTTTGTTGGTTAAAGACTACACAATGCACAGTATACCTTCACATATACGTTAAGTTTAAATAATTTAGTCATATCTATAGCATAGTGATGAGGGCGCCCTTGTTACTGGCCATCAAGTCTAACACAGCCATTATATGCACAGCTAATCCTTCTGTGTTATTTCTTGTGCATTGTCATTGGCTCACGCTGGAGCCCAACACTGAGAGCCGAGCTGAGCGATGCACTGTTGTTTTACTGCAGTGCAGCAACACAGCAATGGTGCGGTGTTGTCGCAAGGGCCAGAGTCCAATTCTGAAAGTCATAGTCAGGAGTCTTTGCTTTTGAAGACCAAGTCAGGTTCATGAGTCCAAGTCTGAGTCCAAGCAATCAAAAATAAGTCACGAGTCCTAAAAAAAAAGCTTGCTGACTAGATTTTGGACATACTTAAATCTTATAACCTTAGGACTCAGCTTCTCAGGGTGATATTATATAATGCATAGTCCAAATACATTTCAAAATTAAAAAACTTTCCCACTGAGAAATCATAGCTGACATTTCTTGTTCCTGAAAAAGTAAGATCAAAAAGTAGTTCTAATCTAAGAGTTTTGTAAAACAATAATAAATAATAATAAAATAATTTAATGGTAAGCTCAGTTACGATGTACACTTTAAATTTATGTTAAGTTAGAGCGAAATTAAGCCCAGTTTGATCAGTCGGGTTATGTAACCAAAGCTTTATTAAAATAAATAAAATACTAATTTTAATAATTACACATTGAGGAGGTTAAATATGCTAAACAACACAGCTCACAGTCAAACATTCTAGCTTTTTACAAGTTTGTTAACTTTGCTTCTTTCTTTATCGTGAAAAAAGTATCCTCATGCTCATAGCGTTACACAGGACTTATCGCTTCTCCAGACAAAAACCAGATCATTGGACAGCAGGAGTTGCAGCCTGTATCAGAGTCAGCGACAGTCTACTGTTAGACGTCCGAGCGGCAGTGGAGCTAGCGCTGTGTTCTCTTAGTTCTTCGTTTAAAATGTAGGCTTTACTTTCTAAAGAGTCCTTATTGCATTTCAAGACTAATAATTGTTGAATTCATCGTAGGCTTTTTGGAATCAGCTTACTTTGTCTGCATCTCTGAACAGAGGAGGTGGCCTCAGATTCATGTTGCCAAGTATTTACAGCAGTGTTCTGAAACCTAAAACAAAACAGTTTGACTCTAGAACAACAACACCTGAATGGAACAGTGTCACTAACGACTCAGTAACGAGTTACACTGTCCTTTCAGAGCCAACGACTATGACTTGGAAACGTGTGAACGTTCTAACAGCTGTTCTGCTTTATGTAAATTGTTGAATGTCCAATAATTAAAAATAAGACAGAAAAGATTTTATTTTGTCCCAGTGCGGCTGACGGTCTAAAATGTTCACTTGGTGATTTTGTGGACTTGAATTTTGAACAACCAGTCTGTGATGTTGTTCAAGGCTGAGAACCATTGCTAAATTAAAACCAATGTTATTTCCTAAAAATAGAGTAACTGTCCTACTTTTTGCCACTAGCAGACTGGATTACTGCAGGTTTTTATGAATAATATGTTTGATGATACAAGTTTTAATGCTGTTGTTTTGGCACGGTACATCATATTTGTTTGGTTCTTTTTATTAATTGAGATTATGCAGTGATTATCCTGTTTTTTTGGAAAAGCCCCAAAGCAGAGGATTGTCACAAAGTGGCCTCACAGGACTTAGATACAACTACAAAGATAGATAAATATTAAAATATTCCACTTTAAGGTTGCATGGATTTAAATCAACATGTTTTTAGGACAGTTTATCTACAAATGTCTGTAAAGACATTTTTGCTATAAATGAGTCATACAGTGAAACAGTCATTTTTTTTATCTGGCCCTAAATGTAGAAAGTGGAGAATAATTATGGTGACTTTGAAAGGTTGACTTGATAAAAGTACTAAATAGTAATAGTAATGTTGTAGTCAAGACCACACTGACTGAGACCAAGACGAAGACCAAGACCATATAGGGACCAAGACACAACTTTCAGCTATCAAGACCAGTAAAGGTAGGGCGGTTGTCCCTCAACCAGAAGGTTGGTGGTTCGATTCCTGCTCTCCCCACATGTTTATACTGTCATTGTGTCCTTGGGCAAGACACTTAACTCACCTTGTACTTGAATTGAAGCTTAGGATAATAAGTTGCTTTGGATAAAAAGTGTCAGCTAAATCAATACATGTAAATGTATGAGACCAAGTCAAGACCAAGACCATGGCAGGTAAAGACCAAATCAGAACCAGTGTACAATACACTGTAATAGATCCAGAAGAACAGTTTCAAGACTCATGAAGGATAGTGTTTTTTGAAGGAGGCAGATTTAGAACAGATTTTAGATATCTGATTGAATGATTGAGGTTTTCATCCAATCCCTAATGCTTTAGTGGTCTCAGTTGGTCTTGACGTTAAAGTAAAAATGAGTTTTACTTGGTAAAAGTCTGTAGAGGAAGGATGAATATTATAAACCACTTGGACCATCCTCTACATGCTGTAAAAGAGCAGCGGATAGCGAATGATGGGTGTCTGAGATCAGCTTGAGGATGTCTAAATTTTAACCATTCAGTGCAGTATTTCAAACTGGTGAGTGTGGTCCAGGGCAATCATAACATTTGACTTCATTGTACTTTAAAGGCATATGAAAAACTTGAAATAACCTCCAATTTTTTTCTACTGTCAGTTCTTGCTTATGTCAGACATCACTAGTATGGCGGCGTTGGGGCAGTCCTGATGGGCCCATGTGCCAGGGCCTGACAGACAGAGTGGTCCCCGGGGCTGTACGCTTCACTGCTCAGGACATCCTTCTCTGGGCTTTCATTTCCTTGACATGTTCTCACCTGAAGAGGCCCTTAGGCAGGTCCATTCTCATGTAACGCTACCCTCGTACCCCCTTTAATCACAGACCCCCACCAGGAGCCACAGCAATGAGTGATATGACTGTGATCCGACATAGCCCTGTCACATACTTGCCTCAGAGAAAAACTTGCATATACTGTATAATCACACTATTTTGTCTCTAAAATCTTCTAAATCATCCATGTTAAAGGTTAATTTCACCATTACCCATTAAAATGGATTACTTTTGGCCTTTTTATGTTATAATTTGCATGTACGGCCTTATTGTGGGGATCAATTTAAACTTTCAATTTTCTGAAGCTTACATTTTAAATTGTTGTGGTCATTTTATTAAAACTCACCGGTTCCACAGCTTAACCAGCAGAAGAGCACAAGGTAGTGATCCCCTCCTCTTCTCATTTAGACACAAACTGTAACCTACCTCAACCCTAAAAAAACTTCATCCACCTGCTGCCTCGATGTTTTACCCACTAGATTTCTAAAATCAGTACTAAGCAGTTTGTTTCCACAACTCACTGATCTAGTCAATAATTCCTTACAGTCTGGATCATTTTCAAGGGCCTTAAAAACTGGTGTCATTAAGCCTCTCCTAAAGAAGAGCAGTCTTGATGCTACAGTGCTCAACAACTATCGGCCCATATCAAACCTGCCATTTTTAGGTAAAGTCATCGAAAAGATTGTATATTAGCAACTTAATGACTTTCTATTACTTAACAACTGCTTTGATCCTTTTCAGTCAGGATTCAGGCCCCATCACAGCACTGAGACTGCACTTATCAAAGTCACAAATGACATCCGTCTGAATACTGACGCAGGCAAAGTCTCTGTCTTAGTTCTGTTGGACTTGAGTGCTGCGTTTGATACAGTGGACCATGAAATCCTGACACAAAGATTAGAAGACAGGTATCACTGGAACTTAAATGTAATGGAACTTAAATGGTTTTAGTCCTATCTTGAAGACAGGAAGTACTTTGTTTCGGTTGGTAACTGTCTATCAGACCAAATGGCGCTGACATGTGGGGTTCCACAGGGGTCTATCTTGGGACCTCTATTATTCAATCTCTACATGCTTCCTTTAGACCAGTTGATACACAGCTGTGACGTATCCAACAATAATTATGCAGATGACCCTCGGATTTACATTTCACTCACAGCAGGTGAAAATGGACCCAATCCATTCACTGTGTCACTGCATCGAACAGATAGACATGTGGATGCAAAATAATTTCCTCCAACTGAACAGAAACAAGACTGAACTAATCATCTTT
The DNA here is from genome assembly GCA_024416835.2 of Perccottus glenii. NCBI lineage: Eukaryota > Metazoa > Chordata > Actinopteri > Gobiiformes > Odontobutidae > Perccottus > Perccottus glenii. The sequence goes on along the minus strand of CM044556.2, from coordinate 4,649,030 downwards.
GGGCCACAGAAACAAAGAGAAAGTGTCAGCAGTTAGCTCGAGTCACTTTCTCTAAAATCTAAAAACCAACAATCAGAATCAGAATCAGAAAGAGCTTTATTGCCAAGTATGCTTGCACATACAAGGAATTTGTTTTAGTGACATAAGCTACCAGTATACAGAGACACCAACACACAGACAACAAATAAGTGTATAAACAATTGTGCTATAAATGATAATTGAATAGGATTGAATAAGATGCAGGGATGTACTAGGATGGAGGGGTAACAAATGAATATAAGGATATTGCACTTTTTTTGCATAAGCATACGTGGGGAACATTTAACTGTTCGTGAGGTAGATTGCCTGGGGGAAGAAACTGTTTTTGTGCCTTGCTGTTCTGGTATTTGCGGCTCTGAGGCGCCGGCCAGATGGCAAAAGTTCAAAAATGGGGTGACTTGGATGTGAGGGGTCCAGAGTGATTTTATGAGCCCTTTTCCTCACTCTGGTTGTATACAGTTCTTGAAGGGTGGGCAGGGGAGCACCAATAATCCTTTCAGCAGTCCGAACAGTTCTCTGTAGTCTTCTGATGTCTGATTTTGTTGCTGAGCCAAACCAGACAGTTATAGAAGTACACAGTACAGACTCAATGACGGCTGAGTAGAACTGTTTCAGCAGCTCCTGTGGCAGGTTAAACTTCCTCAGCTGGCGAAGGAAGTACAACCTCTGCTGTGCCTTTTTCACAAGTTAATGTGAATGTCCCACTTCAGGTCCTGTGAGATGGTAGTACCCAAGAATCTGAATGACTCCACTGCGGTCACAGTGCTGTTTATGATGGTGAGTGGGGAAAGTACAGGGGGGTTTCTCCTAAAGTCCACGGTCATCTCCACTGTTTTGAGCGTGTTTAGCTCCAGGTTGTTAAGACTGCACCAGACAGCCAGCTGCTCAACCTCTTGTCTGTAAGCAGACTCATCACCGTCCTGGATGAGGCCGATGACTGTAGTGTCATCTGCAAACTTTAGGAGCTTGACAGAGGGTCTTTAGAGGTGCAGTCGTTGGTGTACAGGGAGAAGAGCAGAGGGGAGAGAACACATCCCTGAGGGCACCTCAGGGATGTGTTCTCTCCCCTCTGCTCTTCAAGGACTCAGACTTCAATTTCCACAGTCACATTAAGTCAATTACATCATCTGCATTTTATCACCCTAAAAACATAAAAGGGATGGTGTCTCAGCCAGACTTAGAGAAACTTATTCATGCTTTTATCTCCAGCAGGTTAGATTACTGTAACGGCCTGCTCACTGGTCTCTCAAAACGAGGGTTAAGACAGCTGCAGCTTATTCAGAACACGGCTGCTCGGGTTCTAACCAAAACCAGGAAGTACAACAACATCACGCCAGTTTTAAAATCTCTGCACTGGCTTCCTGTTGCTCAGAGAATAGACTTTAAAACAGCACTGCTGGTTTACAAGTCTTTTAATGGTTTAGCACCAGAATATATCTCTGACATGCTAGTTGCATATGAACTTCCTCGGACTCTGAGAACATCTGGGACAGGCCTTCTGCTCGTGCCCAGAGTTAGAACTAAACAAGATGAAGCAGCGTTTAAGTTTCATGCAGCAAAAACCGGGAACAGCCTCAACTTTAACAATGTTCAAGGAGAGGTTAAAAACTTTCCTCTTTAGCTCCGCCTACATTACAACTTAAAGTGTTTTTTATCTGCAATCTTCTTTTCTTATGTTTCTTAATACAAATCTGGTAAATTGTCTTTTATTCCTGTAAAGCACTATGAGTTACCCAGTGCACAAATTGTGCTATAGAAATAAAATTGCCGTACCTTGCCTTAAAGTGACATTACCAAAAACTCCTTCCCTTAACCTCCACAACAGCTGTTACGATATCTAAAGGGGATACATAACATACAACTTGCAACTCAACCAGCCAAAGTGTAAGGCAACAAAAGATAAATCTTTTTTTTTTTATTAAACCAAGGATTTGGGACAAACAAAAGCCATTACACAACTGAAGCTCAGACTAACTACAACAAACAACTACCAAAAATAAAGCTCAAGGCAAGCAAAATGTGTCTAATGGGTCGACTTGCCTCCCGTCCCTACCTGACAGATACTGTAGTGTCAAAACTGACCCCTCAGTCTTTGGCACTATTGTGTGGAATAAGTTGTGAACGCAACACCAGATTTCCATGCCATAGAGTCTTTATTGTCACAGCCAACACAATAATGACCCGAGTAGACTTTGCCCAAGTTCTACTAACATTTGAACAGTAGACATAAGCTTTTATACAGTTTTGATATCAGTAAAGTAATAACTCTTTCTGATATCATTGTGCAAGGCTCTGGGCCTGATGTCATTTCTGTCTGGCCTTGAGCTACTCCTAGTCTGGCTCTGTCTCCTCCGACGACAGACACCTGCGTCTTTATCTGGTCCTTCCTGTGTGTGTGTCTGACATTAGGTTTTGTCTTTTATATTAATATGTTTAAATGAATAACTAACTGGGTCTACATAGTTTAAAACACATAACATATAAAATATTACACCACAATACTAATACCTAAAGGAAAATAGGACCAAAAAACCAGACCACAATGGTGAGCACCAAGAAAGTAGAGACAGAAGGCGGAGCCAAGAAGGAAGTGGGCAAAAGCAGCTTCTTCTTAAACTGGTGCAGCAGCCTTCAAGGCAGACACACCCACTGTAGACAGATACAAATACTACACGTACAGTAGATGAATACATAAGTAATGGACCTACTGTCCGGAACGGGCAAGAGACTCCAATGCAGAACCCAACAATGGCATAGGTATTGTCACGGCCCCTCCTCTTCCTGGCAGGGGCGGTTCCTCCTGCAGGCAGGGGAGGGTCGTGAGTAATTGGAGCCACCTGGGCACAGGTATTTAAACACCTGCTAACCTTTCTTCTTTCTCTCTCTGTCTCTCTCTCAGCTCCTATAGGTATGGTTTGGTTGGTTATGGTGCTTTGTGGTTTTCTTTAGGTTTGCACTCAGTCATTTCACACATCCAGATTCACACATACATGCACCCTACATACACCTCAGATTTTGACATACTCACACCCCATTCCTTTTTCTTTGTTAACGTTAATGGTTCTTAGTTTGATAAATACTTTTGATTGGCCTACCCTTGCTGTCTGTGTCCCCTCATTCTTTGCCACAGCCTATGAGCCGGCCTGTGACAGTATCTCCAAGTTTATCTTTACAGTCCAAGGGTACAGAGTAGTATCCAGAGTTTGTAGGCAGGGAAAACTCACTTGACCAGGATGAAGATACGGAACACATAGGATAAACTAGAATACAAAATACTTAACAGAAGGAAACTTGACATGCAGACTCACAACAGGGTTGAAGACAATCTGACCCTGAACAGGGGAAAACACACAGGTTATAATGGAACACCAACGAGGCACAAGGCAAGGCAAGGCAATTTTAGTTATATAGCACAATTCATACACTGGGTAACTCAAGTGCTTTACAGGAATAAAAGACAATTTACAAGATTTAGATTAAGAAACATAAGAAAAATTTAAAACATTTTAAAAAGAAGAGTGCAGATAAAAGAAAAAACACTTTAGGTTGTAGTGTAGGCGGAGCTAAAGAGGAAGGTTTTTAACCTCCCCTTGAACATTGTTAAAGTTGAGGCTTGTTTTACTTCATCTGGGAGGCTGTTCCAGATTTTTGCTGCATGAAACTTAAACGCTGCTTCACCTTGTTTAGTTCTAACTCTGGGCACGAGCAGAAGGCCTGTCCCAGATGTTCTCAGAGTCCGAGGAGGTTCATAAGTAACTAGCATGTCAGAGATATATTCTGGTGCTAAACCATTTAGAGACTTGTAAACCAGCAGTGCTGTTTAAAAGTCTATTCTCTGAGCAACAGGAAGCCAGTGCAGAGATTTTAAAACTGGCGTGATGTGTTTGTACTTCCTGGTTTTGGTGAGAACCCGAGCAGCCGCGTTCTGAATAAGCTGCAGCTGTCTTAACCCTCGTTTTGAGAGACCAGTGAGCAGGCCGTTACAGTAATCTAACCTGCTGGAGATAAAAGCATGGATAAGTTTCTCTAAGTCTGGTTGAGACATCATCCCTTTGACTCTGGAAATGTTTTAAAGGTGATAAAATGCAGATGATGTAATTGACTTAATGTGACTGTGGAAATTCAAGTCTGAGTCCATGATGACCCCTAGATTTCTAACCTGATTTTTAGATTTTAGAGAAAGAGACGAGGTGACTGCTGACACTTTCTCTTTGTTTCTGTGGCCCAAAGATGATTAGTTCAGTCTTGTTTCTGTTCAGTTGGAGAAAATTATTTTGCATCCACATGTCAATCTGTTCGATGCAGTGACACAGTGAATGGATTGGTCCATTTTCACCTGCTGTGAGTGAAATGTAAATCTGAGTGTCATCTGCATAATTATGGTAGGATACGTCACAGCTGCGTATTAACTGGCCTAAAGGAAGCATGTAGAGATTGAATAATAGAGGTCCCAAGATAGACCCCTGTGGAACCCCACATGTCAGGGCCATTTGGTCTGATACACAGTTACCAACTGAAACAAAGTACTTCCTGTCTTCAAGATAGAACTGAAACCATTTAAGAGCAGTTCCAGTGATACCTATCCATTCCTCTAATCTTTGTGACAGGATTTCATGGTCCACTGTATCAAACGCAGCACTCAAGTCCAACAGAACTAAGACAGAGACTTAGCCTGCGTCAGTGTTCATACGGATGTCATTTGTGACTTTGATAAGTGCAGTCTCAGTCTGTGATGGGGCCTGAATCCTGACTGAAAAGGATCAAAGCAGTTGTTAAGTAATAGAAAGTCATTAAGTTGTTGATATACAACTTTTTTGATGACTGTCCCTAAAAATGGCAGGTTTGATATGGGCCGATAGTTGTTGAGCACTGTAGCATCAAGGCTGCTCTTCTTTAGGAGAGGCTTGATGACAGACAAGTGGAACACATTAGGGGCGGAACAGGTAATCACACCGGATGGAAAGACACAAGACAGAAGTCAATCAGAAACACAGACAGGGATAAGACTCTTCACAATAAAAACCAGGAAATCAGATACAATAAAGAAACAGGTACTAAGATACAATACAGAAACCACTACAGGACACAAGGTTGGGATCATTACAACATAAGTCTAATAACATTATAGTCCCCTGACTGCTCTGATGGTTTGCTTTTTGATATAAATAGAACTAAAAATAATACTAAGACATTACATCAACTAAGACATGAAGTTTAGAGCTTAGTTCTATCTCTGAGTTCAGTGTCAGGTCGGTGTCATGTAGACCCACAAGGGGCACTGAATTTAAATGAAGATCCCGATGAATGCAAGAATGTGATTGGCCGGAGCATTTTGTCACAGGCTCATCCATTAAAATCCTTGATAATAAACCAAAAAGGTGAAAAAAGACCAAGCACTGTTTTTCACTGCAGCATTTTAACTGCATTATTTGTATAAACCATCTTACAGGCGACAACTACCACAAAGCATCAAAGTCATTTGAAGCATGTTTTTTTTTCAGACTGAGCTCTAGGCAGAAATACAGAAATGAATCATTAATCAAACGTCATGACTCAAGGTCATTTATTGAAAGCCTCTTGTAATTGCTATTAATAAAGTTGAAATTGGATATATGTAGAAAATGAATCTCAGTGTCTTTAACTGAATGGTTAAAGAGGAGTGGACTGAGGCAGCAGTGGTAAGCCAAGGCATGTTGACGCTGGAGCAGTATGGGTCCAGTCAGAACAGCAGGCTAATAGTAGTTTCTAAAACTTTGGTAACTCCTTGGTTGTGGGTTTCTAAAAGTGAGGCGCTAAGAAAAGGTAATAACAAATGGCAATGTCTTCTCAAGGCTTCTGTATGGTAAAGCTTTCATGTAGGAGACCAGGGTTGGATTCCCAGTGGAGCCACATCCACCACAAGACTCACCTTTGTGTCCGTTCTTTCCCAAGCGCAGATAAATGGAGAGAATTGCATCAGGGAGGGCATTCATTTTATATTTTTTTCTCAAATAAAGCCTATCAAATAAACACAATGACAATCAAAAAAAGAAGAACATAAGAACTTCAAACATAACTTTTTAAGTACCTTAAACGGAAAGTATGCATTTTTTTTTTTGGCCTAATAGCATTTTGAAACAGGAATCATCTGTGAAAAAAAAAAAAAAACAGGACGTCATCTATGTTTTTTAATCTAGGATTTAAATTTCTGGCCAATCACAGCTCGCTTATGGAAAAAGGGGCAATCCCATTGGTCCACAAGCTTATCAATTTGGACTTAAAAGCCTCAGACAAAACAAAGAAAGTGCACTGGATATCTTTTTACAGAGAAACAGAAAAGGGAAGCAACGTAAAACGGAGATAAATAATGGCTTCCATAACGTAATGTTTAACAAGGAGGCTCTAAACTTCAGTTAGGTCTAATGTATTTGTATTTTGCAGAGGAGATTGGATTTACTTTTTGAAATATAAAGAAAGCAGGAGAGGTCCCTCGGCTGTTTTGGGGGAGAGTGGATTCTGAGACAGGGATGACATGAGATTAGAAACACTGAGTCTACTGTTTACACTGCATTAAACATCATGGTGTTCATCCAGTCTTTCTTCAGACAGCCATCTTTTCATAGAGGTGAGCAACAGATTATACTCATGTTACCCCAAAGCTTCTAAACGTATTTTAGGATATATACTCTGAAATCTTGATCACTAAAAGTCTTGACCTTGATTATAACTTGGTCTCGTTTTAGACCTGCTCTTGAATGGAGCCCCTCCATTACAGTGTACATAATGCTATGTAATAAATAAATGTGTTAATATTAATATGTAAATGACTAACCCGTGCATCACGTGGTAGTTTATCTCTGGAACTCTTTAAGGCCATGGCTCTAATTACCGCTCTCACCTTGTATTAACGCGGCGTGTCATTAATGAAGAGGTGAGCAATGTGTGAAGGGCTCATATTGGGACTAATTGAGGAGGCATCAATCACCGGGGGCTCTTTTACCTGCCTCAGCACCTGTCGCAGGTTCAACCATGAGAGTCTTAATCTAGATAAATTAACTCAGCGCCGCAGCCTGCCATGGTCACCAGAGCACAGTCAGGGGCCAGTGGTGAGTCTCTACAACGCTATATGTCAGTGATTCATCATTTAGTTTGGGCCTCGATGAAAATAGTTTTTTTTCAGAGACTAAACCTGGACTTTACTCCAATTAAATCAAGACTAATGTAAAACTAAACCCCCATTAAATCCAAGACTTCATCAGGACAAAACTAAAGACTAAGACTAAAACCAGAACTGAGCCGAAGCCTAAACTAGGATTAAACCAAGATTAATATGGGACTAAACCAGGTTTTTGAAGGAGTTGAACTTTTAGACAGGTGTTAAGTGGTTTAACTTAAACTTAAACTTGTTAAACCTGGCTTTACACTAGCCTGGTACCGTTTTCCTTTTTTCCAAAGGAGGACGCTCTGGTCCCTTTCTCACAGCGAATCCCTTCCTCTGCGTTTTTGTGGACGAACCAGTTACAAGCCGTTTGTCTGCAGCAGGATGTGAAACTGAATGAAAGCGACGGTACCAGAATAACTTCTTTGTATACGAAAAGAGTTGGGTTTTAGTTTAGTTGGGTTGGTTTTTAATTATGGCTGCAACAACTAATCGGATTAATCAATTATAATATAATAATTATATATAAATATAATAATTATAATTTAATGAGTAATAAAATAGTCATCAACTAATTTAATAATTGATTAATCCCTACCTGGGGTATTCATAGACTCTGAAACTTGCCATGTGCTGAGACAAGAGGGATTTATTACAAAGACAGAACAGTAAATCCAAAGAAACAGTAAAAGAGATGTGTTTTTGATGAAAGTACATCTTTGAAAGTACATTGAGTATATTGGCTCTATTTACAAGTCCTGTGGCATACTTGTAGCTTTGTCGGGTCCAGATTTAGTAAAAATCAGATTTTTTTGTTTTTTAGTATTGTAGCCAAAACCATAAAACGCCTCAAGTTTTGACCACTTGTTTTGGTTAGTCCACCAGGTCCTCATGCATTTACACGCGCTTCACTATCCGATTATTAATCGATTAATCAAACAAATAATCGTCAGATTAATTGATTATAGAAATAATGAAAAAGAAAAAAAGTTGCAGACCTACTTTTTACCATTTTTTAATAAATTGATTATATACGTTTGTTTGTGTTACTTTTTGTGGACGCTTCGGACCCTTTATGGTAATAAAACTACACCAGAACCAACCCTAACCGCTCTGTACCGTCCCAGTGGAAACATTGCTTAAGTGTTTTAACGTTCTATTGTTTTAATGTACAGTGGGGGATCGAAAGTTTGGGCACCCCAGGTAAAATGTCTTTAATGTGCATAAAGACGCCAAGAAAAGATGGAAAAATCTCCAAAAGGCATCAAATGACAGATTAGACATCCTTATAATAAGTCAAAAAAAGTTAGATTTTATTTCCATCATTTACACTTTCAAAATAACAGAAAACAAAAAAATGGTGTCTGCAAAAGTTTGGGCACCCTGCAGAGGTTATGCACATTAATAAAAATTTTACCTGGGGTGCCCAAACTTTCGATCCCTACTGTATGACCTGATGATCCCATCAACAAATTTCCTGTCAGGGATGACAAAGCTTATTCTAGTCTACACTAAAGAATGTTTTTATTTTAAAGTTAAAAGAATGTAATTTAGATTTTTTTTGGTTCTTTTCTGGGTCATCTGAACTTTCCATGAAAACAGTGTGTCTGAATGGAGAAGCCAGTGTGATCCTCAGTGCATATGACAAACTGACAGCTCATCAATAAGACACCAGTCGCACTACGAACAGCTTCTTGTCCCTCTCGAGTAGATTGGATGTGGTTTGGCTCGGTCCTGAACAGATGTTGGGAATGGCAGATGAACACAACTTAGGCCCCACATATGCTGCTGTATCCTAGTCCACACTGATTTATTCATCAGAAGAAAATTTGGAGTTCCACTGTTTTCTGACATTTTCCAGGACTTTGTCAGGGGTCATCCACTTGCTAGGACAACAATAACAAAAAAGCCTCAAATTAGAGGAAAATAAACACAAGTGATACATTCTGAAAAAATTATTTTATCTTTTATTGTCCAAAATATTATATAATGTTGAGTCAGTAACAGAGTCTGTTCTAGTTAGAACCAGCTTTTATTAGCTTTTATTTATTTATTTATTTAAGTAAGTGGTGTCATAGGAATTGTATATTATTTCTGAATGCTCTCACTCCTGCTCCAGTTTATATACTTATCCACAAGTATGACTTCATGTCTTTAGCTGTGTCTCCTATTGGTGCCATGCTAATCCAAACAAGACAAAGACATCACTTTGCACTACAGTACATCTAATCACTGTCAGGGACACTCTGTCCTGTACACTAAGTGACATGTACATGTAAACTTATTCACATCTATGACTGACACGTCAGCTCATTACACGTCCATCCACGAGCCTGGAGCTGAGAGGCGGGCATAATGTACATCTATAAAAGCTTCATGTGCTGTAAACATGTTAAACAAATGTACCATTGTTGCATGTGTCTGATTTGTTTCATTCTTGCAAGAATTAAACCGGTCTTCCATTTCTACATTTACCATGTACGGTCTCCGTTGTCTCGTTTGTGATCCAAACACAATAATTATTTTAACAAGTAGCACATACAAGCATTGGATTTCTAGACATTTATAGTTACTCTGGTACTAAACCAAAAACTATAGCATTAACAAAATAATTACAAACAAAATTAACAGTGAATCTGTTTTATTGTATCCTGTCCCATAGGATGGCAGACTGTTCACTTCTGTCTAAAAGAGAAAGGTCAGTTTTTTGAAGACAATAATGTCTGAATATTAGCCAAATTGGCAAAATGGTCTTAACATGGAGTGAAAGAAGCAATGTTTGAGAAATTAGTCAAACAAAGAAGCTGGCCAAAATAAAAAAAATGTATTCTGTCCACTGATCCAAACTGGTTCTGACAGGTCTGCAAAAGTTTTCTACCCATTGATGTTTCTCCATTATGTTTTTTGTATAAACAACAAAAACACTGACAGTCATTCTCTTACTTCTCATTTGTTTCAAGACTGTAGCATTGGTCAACTTTCTCCCATATTCCCAAGTTTCCCAGGACTCTCAGAGTGAGTGGTTCGGTTGTGTACCACTCAGTTTGGCTCACGACAAACTGATGTTCATGTCAAAGTGAATTTCCATCAGGCCGCTTGTCGGGGTTAACATTGAGCGACGGCACAGATGTAGACTCTCTGTTAGTGCTGAGCCTCCCGTCTACTCAAATCCACACTTGAAACATCCTCCTGACACCGAGCTGACACAAAAATCTGAATCCCTCAGACCTTTGTTGTGTAGCAAAAAGTAAACAGTGTAGAACTCCTCTAGCCTTTAGCCTAATCTTCGAAACACTAAAGAATAAAACCCAATGCCAGTTCTACTCCACACCCCTCGTTTTGGGCGTTCACTCATTTGGATGAAGGGCAGGGCTGTAAACCATTCCAAACAAAGATATTTGTTAAGTAAGATAATAAGATAAGATAATTTCCCATCATGCATCATCTAGGTCACAGACTGAAAGAGAGATCCAAAATGTAAGAAATATTTGAAAAAATAAAGATTTTATGGCTTGAAGTCTTGAACTTGTATATGAACTAATCCATTTTCTGGTCTGTTTGCTAACATTAGCATTACATTGACAAGTCACAATCTTGTATTTGCAGAATGTTTTAAAACTTTTTATTAGGTAATGTATAAGACCGTTTTTTTGTTTTTGTGGTCAATACAACTTGATCTGTGGTACAGGAACTGTCCTTGGTTTTTGTGCTGCTTGTGTCTTGAGTCTGTGACAGGGGCTGAGGAAACAGCAGCTCAGACTGTTCAGAGCAACACTCATAAACCTTCCATACACTGTATAATGATGACATGTATTTTAGACCTTTTTGTAATATATATTATAATATACATTTTAAACTATACGATGAGTATAATATGGCCTGTATTATAAAGACTTGTAGTTGTGTATATGTTATGTTATAAATGTTATATGATTTATTACGGCAGTTTTTAATTCCAGGTTATTAACTTAGGAATTGTTGGAGTTTGGATAAATCCAGCACAGTTCATGTGAGTGCAGCAGCAGTCTTAGTCCAACCCATGATGCTCTCATTGGTTGAAACCCATGATGACGCCTGCTGCGTTAATGCACAATAACATTATTGACGCCGTTAACACAACAATAACTCGTTAACGCTTGCCCAGCCTTACTAATTATACATTTATGTGTCTACAGCTGGGCCCAATAAATGTATTTTTATGCCCCAATATATTGAATATTATCTTGCATATACTATTTGATACATGTTAGTTATGAAACTGTGTTTGTCCTTTTCAAGATGGCTGTCTGGTCGGCACATTTTACTGATTACATTTGATTTTCTCAGCTGTGATTAGCTGCTGAGAAAATCCTCATCTTTCTAAAGCGGGTCAGTATCTACAGTAGCCCTGCTGGGACATGCTGTTATCTCTAAAGAAATCTCGTAAAAATGAATCAGAGAATGAGCTCATTTTAAAGGGAAGGTCCAATATTTTGAGAGAAGACAGGAGCAATATCTCAGGCTTTGTCTTATCTAATGTTCCAAATAGGACCAATGACACTTTTGTGAAAAACTAACAAGCTTTTTTTTGTTCCTCATTAATCAAAGTATCAAATTTTACCAACCCATTAAACACATAAATGACCAGAACACATTATTGTTGTTGCAAACTGATAAAAGTTAACAGTTCACATAAACCTTAACTTAGAGTTAATTGACATGCACTTTAATCACATTTCTTGTGCTTTGGTCAATTTACAGAATCTTTCACTTGTTGCTTTATCAATTTAGATTACATTTATAATTCACTTCCACTTGTATCACACTTTGTAGACATTTACACTTAAACAATACTTCACTGATGAATAAAATAAATAAAATCAGACCTGGGTGACCATATACTGATTTTCTTGCCCTAAAATGAAAATGTAACCCACATTATCCAGTTCAGTATGAGCCACAAAAAAATGTATTGGTAATTGCTTTTCAAAATAAAGCGAGCATTAACATGAGAAGTCCTGCTGGTCTTCAGATACTGCTGGTCTTCAGCCTGTATCTGCAGCCAATGTGGAGATCTCTGTGGAGGTAATTGGCACCGAACGAGTTAATTACGAGGCCTCTTTTTATGGAGCTCATCTCAGATGCTGATGGTGAATTAGAAATCGGAAATGACCGGTGTGATTGTAATGACAGCGCTCGGTAAGAACCATTTCATCTGCCCACATTAGTTTGGGAGACGTGATTAACCAAGCACAGCGTCCTTCACATTTCCCCGCCACTTCGTTCCCACATTTACTGATCCGCTGACATTTACTTAAGTTTGGCCTAATGTATTAATTCCAAAGATAATTATTCAATATAGTTTTGTCAGTGTTGATCTGGCTCAGCGTTAGCGTTAGTTGCTTTGTGCTGCGAGGTCAAGACATATGTGAGAAATGCACCGGGTTCCACAGCTCAGATAAATGGCTCTATAGTGTGGCTAATATCAAATATGCATGAATGTCAAGCACTGAAAACATCTGCTTGAACCGTTTGACGCTGATTGGCTGCCAGTAAGCTTCAGATTGGACCTTGTGTGGCCCTGGTGTCAATCACTATTCTTCAGTTATTTCATACGAACATCAAAATTACAATGGAGAAAAAAGATGTTAGTTCAAGTATTTTACATTTACATTTACATTTATTCATTTAGCTGACGCTTTTATCCAAAGCGACTTACATTGTTCTAATGTAATTACCAGTGTTACAGTCACTGGTCAGTCACTGAATTTTAATAGATTCATACTAGTGTTGTCGTCAAGATCACAATGATCGAGACCGAGTCATATCCAAGACCAGGACGCGTCGAGACCGAGTCATATCCAAGACCAGGACGCGTCGAGACCTAGTCATATCCAAGACCAGGACGCGTCGAGACCGAGTCATATCCAAGACCAGGACGCGTCGAGACCGAGTCATATCCAAGACCAGGACGCGTCGAGACCGAGTCATATCCAAGACCAGGGACGCTCGAGACCGAGTCATATCCAAGACCAGGACGCCTCGAGACCGAGTCACATCCAAGACCAGGACGCGTCGAGACCGAGTCATATCCAAGACCAGGACGCCTCGAGACCGAGTCACATCCAAGACCAGGACGCGTCGAGACCGAGTCATTTCCAAGACCAGGACGCGTCGAGACCGAGTCACATCCAAGACCAGGACGCGTCGAGACCTAGTCATATCCAAGACCAGGACGCGTCGAGACCGAGTCATATCCAAGACCAGGACGCGTCGAGACCGAGTCACATCCAAGACCAGGACGCGTCGAGACCGAGTCATATCCAAGACCAGGACGCGTCGAGACCGAGTCACATCCAAGACCAGGACGCGTCGAGACCGAGTCATATCCAAGACCAGGACGCCTCGAGACCGAGTCACATCCAAGACCAGGGCGCCGAGACCGAGTCATATCCAAGACCAGGACGCGTCGAGACCGAGTCATGTCCAAGACCAGGACGCCTCGAGACCGAGTCATGTCCAAGACCAGGACGCCTCGAGACCGAGTCACGTCCAAGACCAGGACGCGTCGAGACCGAGTCACGTCCAAGACCAGGACGCCTCGAGACCGAGTCACGTCCAAGACCAGGACGCCTCGAGACCGAGTCATATCCAAGACCAGGACGCCTCGAGACCGAGTCATATCCAAGACCAGGACGCGTCGAGACCGAGTCATATCCAAGACCAGGACGCGTCGAGACCGAGTCATATCCAAGACCAGGACGCGTCGAGACCGAGTCATATCCAAGACCAGGACGCGTCGAGACCGAGTCATATCCAAGACCAGGACGCTCGAGACCGAGTCACATCCAAGACCAGGACGCGTCGAGACCGAGTCATATCCAAAAAATAGACAAAATACCAATTGTGGTCTTGAAGGTTTTGATGTCTGAGACAATCAGTAAAAATCAGTTTACAAAACGCTCTAAAGACCAGTCTCACTATGTGATTTTTTCCCTTGTAGCACTGGCTACATCTGCTTACAAAGAAAAAGAGCACACAAAGGAAAAACAAATAGATAAAAGATAACAAAATAAATATTGGATATGCATTTACAAGATGCAGATAATTATGGGATTGCATTGGTCGGACACTGATCTATTGTATTAGGATTTTACATTTTTAATCAAATTAAAACAGCTTTACTTCTGAACGTTTCCTCATGTAAAGTGATCATCTTGACTCTTTTAATAAATATTTCAGGGATACTGATTTAATAAGTCTAATAACTGTGGAATTAAATCCACAGCCTAACATTTAGAGGTCTAGACTGGTTATAAACTGTATCTTTCATCGGCTAAATTGGCTAAACATCTGGTTTGGCTCAGACAGTGGATGCAGCCGTCATATGTATGCAGGACTTGGCATTAGAGCTGATAGTCTCCTGGGAGAAAAGCAACAGGTGCGAGTGAGTATAGGATACAATAAATGACAAAAGTAGTGTTTTTCTTTAAAGTGTGATATAGTGTTAATGTGAACGCTGAAAGACGGCAGGAACTCAAGACTTTAAGCGCCAACAAAAAAGAGCTTGTAGAAATATAAGCTTTACTCTGTTAGCTTTGTGTTAAAAGACAGATTGACATAAATTGACAATAACCAGATGTTTGGACATAAAGCAAGGATTGTTTTTCGTTCTCACTCATATTTAACAAAATGGGTTAGCTGTTTGAAAATAAACTATATTACTATCATTTACACATATCATGCCGTACACTCGATTTAGTATTGCACATTGTTCGCTGTGTTTCCCACACATTAACGAGTCTGTGGTGGACTGTCATTAACTAATTTGTGCCACTTTAGCAGCTATTTTGTAATAGCTTGTGCTTGATGTTCTGTGTATTTATTGTAGCATGTTCTTTTACGTATTATCCTGCTCTAATAATTTACAGATTTCACTAGTTTTTGGCTGTGACTGTGTTGCTTCCTGTTTCTGAGCAAAAATAGCCCCCTTCCTTTTGTCCAGGTTGAAAACTATTGGCTACTCACTGCATGACCACACCCAGTAATTCTTGGTTAAGGGTTGAAGCCTGAGGTGACAGAGGCCTGCTGAACTCAAGCAGAAGAATAAATAGTAAATGGTAAATGGTGTGCATTTTTGCACTAGTGCTTTACATCATGCTTCCATTCACCCCATTCACACACACTCGCACCTGGGGCACACACAGAGAGGGAACTAGTAGTTATAAAGGTAAGTCAGTGTGTTTTAACAAGAGTTAATACACATGAAACAGCTTAGGTCAAAACAAACAAAAGCAGATACAACTTAGGCATGAAGATTTGTGTTTTCAGCCTGGTTTTGTGCATTCATTTCTGCTGCATGCTTTGTATAATTATTTGCTGTGACCTTATCCAAGTGCACTACCACTGAATTTGCAAAATGTGTGAGTGTGAATATGGCAGTGTGCACACATCCCAGGCTGTGTGTCGGTGGCCATCTTGCCCCTGTCTCGCTGGCGTCCTCTCTCTGGACCCGGCCATTTCTGGTGACGGATACCAGGAGACGTGGGATGGGGCGTGATATTTCAACAGCTGTTTCCTTACCGCAGCAGACAGGACACTTCAAATTAAGCTCATCGCTGCCACCGCTGAGTGTGTACGCCAGTGCAGCGGCGTCCAGCGGCCAACACCCTACATCTATCACTACACATGTTATCAGTGCAAGAAACAGGCCGCCAGTGCAGTGGGACAGTCATGGAGCAACACAACAGGTTTAGTAAAGATAACATAAGCTAAAGCATTCTATAACAAGCTGTGTGTCCAACCAATCCTTTACAACTCAGGACTGATAAAAGACACTGAGACGCAGTGAACTATTCCCATGTGTCATGCTTCATGAAAGAAAATATATATAACAAGCTAGAACTAGTTTATTAGAAATAACTGTTTCCAGAGTAAAAAAGAGTGTGCAGCAATGTATTAACATTTCCTGCTTCTTTAATTAAAAAAAAAAACTGGATCAATTTTCCTTCACAAAACACTAATAGATTACATTAAACTGAGGTTTGGAGTTTAGCCCTTTTGTCTTTTTTTTTTTCCTTTGTTGGGCTGTTTTGCTGTGTAAAAAGATGTATTTTGCAACAGAATAACCCATTTCCTGGTTTATCTCGCGCCTTTGTTGTTGTTATCAGTGTCGACCAATGAGAGCGCTTCTTTTTCCAGAAGTGAACATGCGATTTACCAAACTCACGCTGTGGCCTGATCATTCAATCCTTGACAATAAAGTCCAGATGACGTCATTTTTTTCCTCAGAAGTTACATGTTACAATAAACTGTTAGGTGATTAAATTGTAAAACTATATGCATAGGTAAAAAAAAAAAATCAATGGTTAACAAATATGCAGTTCCCTTCATGTAAAGTTTGTGAAACCTGGAATTCTTAACCGCTGCTGGTGTTGTAGAAGTGCTACAGAAGCACTACAGTTTGTACAGGTTTATTTCCTGGTTAATCACAGCAGTCTATCTTTGTCTAGCTCCTGTCATTACTCATTGTAAATGCATGCTAAATGCATGTAAATAGAAAAGTTTAAGCTGCATGGAAGGCTTTGAATGTGCTTCATATATAACCCCCAGTGTTATAAATGTTTGGAGTCATATATTATTAACATCATGTCTATAATACAGGAGAAATTTATTACCAGAAAAAGTATGCCAACAATTCTGGTAAAATGTAAAAACCAGCATGCTCTTCCCAAGTCCAGCACTACAACAGCCCTTTGGTGGCAACTGATAACAACTATGACAAAGGTGGATGATATCAAAGGCTTTTGATCAAGTGGATCATGATCTTGCTGATCTGGAGCTATGCTTTAGTGCAGTGTTCCCCAACTGGGTCTAGGGGTCCATGAGGATATTTCAGGGGCTACACATGTGCCTCGAGGTCATCAGGTGTTCCGTGGCAAATTATCCAATTTTACCTAACTGCGCTAAAAATTATTTAGTTACTGGAAATATATTGCTTTTTTTGAGCGGCCATGTGAGACCTATTTAGCTAACGAGTTACAGGCCAAGAGAAGTTTAGCCCTCGAGAAGTTTGAAGAAAACACAAGTTTCCTCCTTTTAGTTTCTTCCTTTTCTCCTTGAGTTGAGTGTTCGCAAGTTTCTCAAATTTCCCACTTTCTTTTTGCGCCTGAACACATCGCTGCCTTCACTCAAGCGGAGTAACTTTTCTGTTGACAGCATGCCTGTAAGCATGAACAAAATAAAAAAGTCAATGCTGTTGTGGGTCCTTTTGCACAGACATTCAGTAAGATAAGGTGTTGAGTCTGGTTTATTTGTGTCATTGAGCAGAAGGTACATGCGTTCACCTGAGTTACCCACATAGCTCAGAAGAACCAAGCTCGAGGAAGAATCTTATACATTATTTAATTGGTGAAATTTTAGAAGCTTTGTGCAAAGATGCTTGTGAATGAGGCCCACATCTCCTGCCTCTCTCAATGCTACTGCAGGTATTTACCCACTTTTTTATTCAGGTTAATAGCAACCTCCATCCACCCTATTCATATATCTTTGTGTTAACTATAAACCTTTGTTGCGACAAAAGTAATTACATATTAGTGTTCACGTAAAAAAACAGTAAATAACACTTTAGAGGCACCAAAAAAAAAATTACATTACATGTTAAATAAATATTTTCTTGTAACCTTTAGTTCAATTTAAGTAGTAATATTGCAGATTTAGTGACGCATGTGGTACCTTTTTTATGACAGATCTCAGTTTATAAGTCTTTGATGAGGAAGCATAGGTCCTAAATCTATCCATGTATAACTCTTGTGCCTCCACATGGTGTTAGTTGATGTTCTGTACGAGTCCAGCATAACATAGTCCTACGTCTCCAGTAACTTGTAGCCTTTAGTTCATGGAGCTAAAACAGAGTAGATAAATATCAAGCAGAGTTTACACATAATCTTTATATCCATATGATCATCTTTAGGTTATTGCTGAAACATTACAACTACTGACAGCTTAAAAACACCACTTCTGTCAAATACTGGCGCATACCCAGTGTTCTCCTCATCGCCACCACCAGACAACCATCTTTTATTTCCTCATTTATTTTTCATTTAGGGCTGAAAGCACTGCGACGTGGCCATGAAAAATACAGATTTCACCCCTGTCCAGTCGCGGGGAGGTGATCTGGAGAGGCAGAATGACACAGTGTCCTTTGGAGTGGGAGTCTTCCTGCCGGGCCGCATTGACATTCAGGCTATGCGACAGGGCTCGACCCGGGGTGGACGGCCCCCCTGCAATTTTAACTCTCATTTGCGGAGCAGCTGTGGCTATGAGCATGAAACACTGAAGGAAACAGCTGCCATGGATCGAGTGCCATCGCACCACCTCCCGCACGCTCGTCCATTAAAGCCCCACTTCTCCATGAAGCCTGCGCCGCACGGATTTAGTCTTTCTGTTGGATTTATTATGCAATATCACAGAAATGGGAAATAAATTAAGTTTAAGGGAAAGTGCTGATGCTAATTTTGATGACTAATCTAATCCACTTTTCCATTAAGACTGCACCAAATGAATATGATGCAAGATATAGATATACATTGATAATGTATCTACATTTGCGCAACTACCACAGTGCTAACTAAAAGTAAGTCAGTGTTGGATATAAATTGCTATAAACAAAATTATCAAAATATATTTAAATATAATTCTAAATTTAGCACCAACTAACCAATGCTAATAAAGCACAAACCACTAGAAAGATCTAAATGCCTTTAGATTTAGCCTTTGTGGTGGATATACATTCACCTAAAGGATTATTAGGAACACCAGTTCAATTTCTCATTAATGCAAGAATCTAATCAACCAATCACATGGCAGTTGCTTTTAGGGGTGTGGTCCTGGTCAAGACAATCTCCTGAACTCCAAACTGAATGTCAGAATGGGAAAGAAAGGAGATTTAAGCAATTTTGAGCGTGGCGTGGTTGTTGGTGTCAGACGAGCCGGTCTGAGTAGCAGTCACAATCTGCTCAGTTACTGGGATTTTCACGCACAACCATTTCTAGGGTTTACAAAGAATGGTGTAAAAAGAGAAAAACATCCAGTATGCGGCAGTCCTGTGGGCGAAAATGCCTTGTTGATGCTAGAGGTCAGAGGAGAATGGGCCGACTGATTCAAGCTGATAGAAGAGCAACTTTGACTGAAATAACCACTTGTTACAATCGAGGTATGCAGCAAAGCATTTGTGTAACCACAACACACACAACCTTGAGGCGGATGGGCTACAACAGCAGAAGACCCCACCGGGTACCACTCATCTGCACTACAAATAGGAAAAAGAGGCTACAATTTTCACGAGCTCTGCAAAATTGGACAGTTGAAGACTGGAAAAATGTTGCCTGGTCTGATGAGTCTAGATTTCTGTTGAGACATTCAGATGGTAGAGTCAGAATTTGGCATAAACAGAATGAGAACATGGATCCATCATGCCTTGATACCACTGTGCAGGTTGATGGTGGTGGTGGTGTAATCACCATCAACTGCAAGATGCTATCCTATCAATATGGGCCAACATTTCTAAAGAATGCTTTCAGCACCTTGTTGAATCAATGCCAAGTAGAATTAAGGCAGTTATGAAGGCGAAAGGGGGTCAAACACAGTATTAGTATGGTGTTCCTAATAATCCTTTAGGTGAGTGTATATGAGATTAAATAGTATAAAAGAGAAAAACACATGTTCCTGCTCTGCTGCACAATAAACAAAAAAATCAAGGACACATCAAGGACATCAAGGATTTTTTATAATTTACTTGTGAGTGCACAAAGCTAAACAATGTTAATTTAAAGGCCTACACATACAGTCACTGGCCACTTTAATGGGGTACACCCGTTCAATTGCTTGGTAATTTATATTACTATTCAGCCAATCACATGGCAGCAACTCATTTAGGCATGTTTGGTGTAGTGAACTTGCAAAAGTTCAAACCAAGCATCAGAATGAGGAAGAAAGTGGATTTTTGGTGACTTTGAATGTGGAATGGTTGTTGGTGCCAGACGGGCTGGTCTGAGCAGAAACTGCTGATCTACTGGGATTTTCACACACAACAACCTCTAGGGTTTACGGTCATAAAAAGAGAATATTTTTAGTGTGTGAATGAAAATGCCAAAACACTCTAGTCCAAGGTGCCCCAACGACTACCGCCCTGTAGCACTCACACCCATCATCATGAAGTGCTTTGAGCGGCTGATCCTGGAACACCTAAAAGACTCCATACCACCCACATTGGACCCGCATCAGTTTGCTTACCGCAGCAATAGGAGCACAGAGGATGCTGTTGCTATGGCACTGCACTCTGTGCTCACCCACCTGGACAATAAGAACTCTTATGCACGTATGCTGTTTGTTGACTTCAGCTCAGCATTCAACACTATCATCCCGACCAAGTTAATAGCCAAACTTGAAGACTTGGGCATCAATACCTCACTCTGCAACTGGATTCTGGACTTCCTGACCAACAGACCCTAGAATGTCCGATCTGGATCCACCTGCTCCACATCCATCACACTTAACACTGGTGTACCACAGGGCTGTGTGCTAAGCCCATTTCTCTACTCCTCTTCACCTCTGACTGCAAGCCTGTGTTTGGATCCAACGCCATCGTCAAGTTTGCAGACGACACTACAGTGATTGGTCTCATCAGCAACAACGATGAGACTGCCTACAGGAAGAGATCCAGCAACTGTCCACATGGTGCAACGAAAATAACCTGCTCCTCAACACCACCAAAACGAAGGAGCTCATCGTGGACTTCAGGAAAGAGTCTAGAGGCACACACGACACCATCCACATCAATGGAATGGACGCCGAGCGTGTCTCCAGCTTCAAGTTCCTGGGGACCCACATCTCGGCTGACATGACCTGGACAACCAACACCTCCAGCCTGGTCAAGAAGGCTCACCAGCGCCTCTTCTTCCTGAGGACACTGAGGAAGAACCAGCTCTCCTCGGCCATCCTGGTGAACTTCTACCGCTGCGCGATAGAAAGCATCCTGACGAACTGTGTCACAGTGTGGTATGGGTGCTGCTCTGTCGCTGAGCGCAAGGCATTGCAGCGGGTGGTGAAAACTGCCCAACGCATCACAGGGACTCCACTTCCTGCCATCGAAACATCCAGAGGAAACGCTGTCTGCATCGAGCTCGCAGCATCCTTAAGGACTCCTCTCACCCAGCCCACAGACTGTTCTCCTCCTCCTCCGGCAGGCGTTTCAGGAGCCTCCGGACTCGAACCAGCCGACTAAAGAACAGTTTCTTCCCAGAGCTGTGTCTTTACTGAACTCTAACCCTTGCTGACCCACACCTCTCACAGACTCCTCTCTCACCCCCACCATGCCACTCCCTCACAGACTCAACTCTCACCCCCACCATCCCACTACCCTCATAGACTCTTCTACCCCCCCACCACCATCCCACTCTCCTCTCATCCCCCACCATCCCTTGCACTACCGCACCTTTGCTACCAACTGTTCATACAGTACCAACTGTTTACATTTCACTGTTTGCACTACCTTAAATCTACTGCTTACCTTAAGCTAACATACAATTGTATACACCTACCTGTAAAATTCTGTTTATAGTTAGAGACATCTGTATATCACGTGTGTGTGTGTGTGTGTGTGTATGTTTGTTTGTGTGTGTGTGTGTGTGTGTGTGTGTGCGTGTGTGTGTGTGTATATGTGTGTGTATGTGTATATGTGTGTGTGTGTGTGTGTGAGTATGTGTGTATGTGAGTGTGTGTATGTGTGTGTGTGTGCTTGTGTGTGAGTGTGTGTATGTGAGTGTGTGTGAGTGTGTGAGTAGGTGTGCATGTGAGTGTGTATGTGAGTGTGTGTGTGTTTGTGTGTGTGTGAGTATGCGAGAGTATGTGTATGTGAGTGAGTGTGTGTGTGTATGTGTGTATGTGTGTGTATGTGGGTATGTGAGTGTCTGTGTGTATAGCTTTCCCGGTTTAATTCCCCTGTGTGTATGGATGTGTGTGTATTCAAAGATTCAAGATTCAAGATTCAAAGTGTTTATTGTCATGTGTACAGACAGAAAGCATGTTTCCCTATACAATGAAATTCTTACTTTGCCGTCCACAGTAAAATGTCACACAAGTAAGTAAAAATAAAAAAATAAAAAAAATAAGACAAATATACAAGTAATAATAATGGAAGTATACCAAAAAAAAAAAAAAAAAAAAAAAAATACAAATATACAAAAAGTGTAAAGTGTAGTAAGGTGAGGTAATGCAGTTGTGATGGTGTAAAGTGACGTGTAAAGTAAAGTGACGTGTAAAGTAAAGTGACGGTGTAAAGTAAAGTGAGGTAGTGCAGTAGGTAAACAATTGTTCATGTAATGTTGTAATTGTGATTGTAGACTCCTATCTGCTGTTTAGGAGTCTTATGGCAGAGGGAAAGAATGAGTTCTTCATTCTGGAAGTCCTGCATTTCACACTTCTGTACCTCCGTCCTGAGGGTAGAAGTGTGAACAGACCATGTTGGGGGTGGGAGGGGTCTTTGAGGATGGAAGCAGCTCTTCTGTGGACCCTGCGATGGTAGATGCTCTGCAGAGAGGGCAGTGGAGTCCTGGTGATCTTCTGCGCAGTCTTCACCACTCTCTGCAGGCGTTTGCGGTCCATGACAGAAGTGCTGCCGTACCACACAGTGATGCAGCTGGTCAGGACACTCTCAATGGTGCAGCTGTAGAAGTTGCTGAGGATCTTGGGCGACATGCCAAACTTCCTCAGCCTCCTCAGAAAATACAGCCGCTGTTGAGCCTTCTTGACCAGCTGTGTGATGTGAGGTGTCCAAGTGAGGTCCTCATTGATGTGGACACCCAAGTATTTGAAGTTGCTCACCCTCTCCACTTCAAGCTCCCGGATGAACAGTGGCTGAGGCGTTCTCCTCTCCCTCCTCATGTCCACTATCATCTCCTTTGTCTTGTCCGTGTTGAGGGTGAGGTTGTTGTCTTCACACCATGACACCAGACTGGCCACCTCCCTCCTGTAAGCTGCCTCGTCACCGCCAGCGATCGTCCTATCACTGCGGTGTCGTCAGCAAACTTCAGGATGATGTTGTCCTTGTGAGAGGCGACACAGTCGTAGGTGTACAGGGTGTAAAGGATGGGGCTGAGTACACAGCCCTGTGGAGTACCAATGTTTGTGATGGTGCTGGCTGAAGTCCTATTACCAATCCTGACAGACTGAGGCCTGCCAGTCAGGAAATCTAGGAGCCAGTCACAGAGGGTGGGTTGCAAACCAAGTGTGGACAGTTTGTGGGTGAGTTTGTGTGGGATGACCGTGTTGAAGGCGGAGCTGTAATCTATAAAAAGTATCCATATGTATGAGTCTTTGTTCTGTATGTGTGTATGTGAGTGTGTGTATGTGTGTGTGTGTGTGTGTGTGTGTGTGTGAGTGTGTGTTCGTGTGTGTATGTGAGTGAGTGTGTGTATAGCTCTCCCGGTCTAATTCCCCTGGGTGTATGTGTGTATGGTTGTGTGTGTATGTGTGAGTATGTGTGTATGTGTGTGTTGTTGTTTTTTTTTTTTTGTGCTATATTTTCTTTTCTTTTTTTTTTTTTTTCTATGGACCAGTTGTTATGTGTCCCTAATAAAGTTTGAATTGAATTGAATTGTGTATGTGTGTATGGTTGTGTGTGTATGTGTGTATGTGAGTGTCTGTGTGTATAGCTCTCCCGGTTTAATTCCCCTGTGTGTATGGCTGTGTGTGTATGTGTGAGTATGTGTGTATGTGTGTGTATGTGTGTATGTTTGTGTGTGTATGTGTGTATGGTTGTGTGTGTATGTGTGTGTGTATGTGAGTGAGTGAGTGTGTGTATGTGTGTGTCTGTGTGCAGCGTGTATTACACTACATTTAGAGTACATATTCACCTGTAAATGCTGTTTATAGAGAAGAGACACCTGTAATTATATTTATGGCACACACTCACCCTTTATAGTAATAACCATCTGTATATTTATATTCACTGTACATATTACCTGTAAATCCTGTACATCTCCATATCATGCACGTACGCAACCATTGTATATATCCTGCACTTTACTGCTATTGCACTTCTGGTTAGACCTAAACTGCATTTCATTGCCTTGTACCTGTACTTGTGTAATGACAATAAAGTTGAATCTAATCTAATCTAATCTAAAAAATGCCTTGTTGATGACTGAGGAGAGACTGGGCCGACTGGTTAGAGATTATAGAAAGGCAACAGTAACTCAAATAACCAATTGTTACAACCAAGATCTGCAGATACCATTGAACGCACAAAACGTCAAACCCTGAAGCAGATGGGCTTCAGCAGCAGAAGACCACACCATGTGGTGCTCCTGTTTGCTAAGAACAGGGAACAGGCTACAATTTGCACAAGCTCACCAAAATTGGACAATAGAGGATTGGAAAAACTTTCCCTGGTCTGATGAGTCTTGATTTCTGCTGCGACATTCAAATGATAGGGTCAGAATTTGGATCCATCCTGCCTTGTCTCAACAGTTCAAGTGAGTGGTGATGTAATGGTTTTGAGGATATTTTCTTGGCACACTTAATGTTGCTGACCATTTCCATCCCTTTATGACTACAGTGTACCCATCTTCTAATAATCAAATATAAATTTATAAATATAAATAAGCAAATAATCCAAGTACTACACTCACCATAATGTTGAGTCAGTGGGAGCCCTGGGCTTTTGTTGTAATCTCTGAATATTCTGCCTTGACTTTTATCCAGAATGTTGTGATGTTTGAAGTTGTCTCGAATTAATATAGTTTTGAGGCCATCGTCATTTGCAATGTCGAGCAGGCCTTCCTCGCGCACAAATAGGACCGATTCACCTGGCTGGTTCACAAATGGGTTATGGATCCATTCATTCCGAGTTCAAGGGTCTTTTGTGGATAGGAAAAGCTTCATTAGAAAGACGTTAGTCACATACGTATTACAGAAAGCGGACTTGGGCAGTGTGTGATTATCTGTTGAGATGAAGCCATAATTTAAATACAAACCCAATTCCAAAAAAGTTTGCACACTGTACAAATTGTGAATAAAAACAGAATGCAATGATGTGGAAGTTTCAAATTTCAATATTTTATTCAGAATACAACATAGATAACATACCAAATTTGACTGATGACATTTTGAAATGCCATGCCAGATATTGGCTCATTTTGGATTTCATGAGAGCTACACATTACAAAAAAGTTGGGACAGGTAGCAATAAGAGGCCGCAAAAGTTAAATATACATATAAAGAACATCTGGAGGACCAATTTGCAACTTATTAGGACAATGCAACATGCTTGGGGATAAAAAGAGCCTCTCAGAGTGGCAGTGTCTCTCAGACGTCAAGATGGGCATTCCACCAATGCTGCAGCAAAAAAAAAGGTTGAGCAATATCAGAAAGGAGTTTCTCAGAAAATAATTGCAAAGAGTTTGAAGTTATCATCATTTACAGTACATAATATCATCCAAAGATTCAGAGAATTTGGAAAATCTCTGTGCGTAAGGGTCAAGGCCGGCAAACCAGACTGGATGCCCGTGATCTTCAAGCCCTTTGACGGCACTGCATCAAATACAGGAATGCCAATACTGTCATGGAAATCATGGGCTCAGGAATTCTTCCAGAAAATATTTCGGTGAACACAATCCACCGTGCCATTCACTGTTGCCTAACACTACTAACACTCTATAGGTCAAAAAAGAAGCCATATCTAAACATGATCCAGAAGCACAAGTGTTTTCTCTGGAGCCTAGGCTCATTTAAAATGGACTGTGGCAAAATAGAAAACTGTTCTGTGAAGTTATTTTTGGAAAACTGGGACGCCATGTCATCCGGACTAAAGAGGACAAGGACAACCCAAATTGTTATGAGTGCTCAATTCAGAAGCTTGCCTCTCTGATGGTATGAGGGCGTGTGGCAGCTTACACATCTGGAAAGGCACCATCAAAGCTGAAAGGTACAGTGCCTTGCGAAAGTATTCGGCCACCTTGAACTTTGCGACCTTTTGCCACATTTCAGGCTTCAAACATAAAGATATGAAACTGTAATTTTTTGTGAAGAATCAACAACAAGTGGGACACAACCATGAAGTGGAACGAAATTTATTGGATATTTCAAACTTTTTTAACAAATAAAAAACTGAAAAATTGGGCGTGCAAAATTATTCAGCCCCTTTACTTTCAGTGCAGCAAACTCTCTCCAGAAGTTCAGTGAGTCTCTGAATGATCCAATGTTGACCTAGATGACTAAGGATGATAAATGGAATCCACCTGTGTGTAATCAAGTCTCCGTATAAATGCACCTGCACTGTGATAGACTCAGAGGTCCGTTTAAAGCGCAGAGAGCATCATGAAGAACAAGGAACACACCAGGCAGGTCCGAGAGACTGTTGTGGAGAAGTTGAAAGCCGGATTTGGATACAAAAAGTTTTCCCAAGCTTTAAACATCAAAAGGAGCACTGTGCAAGCGATAATATTGAAATGGAAGGAGTATCAGACCACTGCAAATCTACCAAGACCTGGCCATCCCTCAAAACTTTCAGCTCATACAAGAAAAAGACTGATCAGAGATGCAGCCAAAAGGCCCATGATCACTCTGGATGAACTGCAGAGATCTACAGCTGAGGTGGGAGACTCTGTCCATAGGACAACAATCAGTCGTATACTGCACAAATCTGGCCCTTATGGAAGAGTGGCAAGAAGAAAGCCATTTCTTAAAGATATCCATAAAAAGTGTAATTTAAAGTTTGCCACAAGCCACCTGGGAGACACACCAAACATGTGGAAGAAGGTGCTCTGGTCAGATGAAACCAAAATCGAACTTTTTGGCAACAATGCAAAACGTTATGTTTGGCGTAAAAGCAACACAGCTCATGACCCTGAACACACCATCCCCACTGTCAAACATGGTGGTGGCAGCATCATGATTTGGGCCTGCTTTTCATCAGCAGGGACAGGGAAGATGGTTAAAATTGATGGGAAAATGGATGGAGCCAAATACAGGACCATTCTGGAAGAAAACCTGATGGAGTCTGCAAAAGACCTGAGACTGGGACGGAGATTTGTCTTCCAACAAGACAATGATCCAAAACATAGAGCAAAATCTACAATAGAATGGTTCACAAATAAACATATCCAGGTGTTAGAATGGCCAAGTCAAAGTCCAGACCTGAATCCAATCGAGAATCTGTGGAAAGAACTGAAAACGGCTGTTCACAAATGCTCTCCATCCAACCTCACTGAGCTCGAGCAGTTTTGCAAGGAGGAATGGGCCAAAATTTCAGTCTCTCGATGCAAAACTTATAGAGACATACCCCAAGCGACTTACAGCTGTAATCGCACGCCCAATTTTTCAGTTTTTATTTGTTAAAAAAGTTTGAAATATCCAATACATTTCGTTCCACTTCATGATTGTGTCCCACTTGTTGTTGATTCTTCACAAAAAATTACAGTTTAATTTCTTTATGTTTGAAGCCCGAAATGTGGCAAAAGGTCACAAAGTTCAAGGGGGCTGAATATGTACGCAAGGCACTGTATATCCAAGTTCTAGAACCACATATGCTCCCATCCAGACATTGTCTCTTTCAGGGAAGACCTTGCATTTTCCAACATGGCAATGCCAGACCACATACTGCATCAATTACAACATCATGGCTGCGTAGAAGAAGGATCCGGTTCTGACCTAAGACAGTTGAGCAACTAGAAGCCTGTATTAGAACTTGTCTCCTCAGTCCCCAGACGTTTGCAGACCATTAGAAAAAGAAGCGGTGATGCCACACACACTTTTTTGAGATGTGTTGATGCCATGAAATTTAAAATTAACTTATTTTTCCCTTAAAATTATATACTGTATTTTCTCAGTTTAAACATTTGATATGTCATCTACATTGTATTGTGAAAAAAAAATAATTTAACTGACACAAAAACATTTTTTTACTCATAGTTAGTGGTTGGGTGAAGCCATTTATTGTCAAACAATTGTGTTTACTCTTTTTTATAATGACAAAAAACTACTTAAATGACACTGATCAAAAGTTTACAGTGATTTTGGCCTGATAACATGCGCTAAAGAGTGCACATGGCAGAGTGGTCACAGCCAGTGGCACAAAAAGGGGGTATGCGCTATATGCGGTGCATCTTGGGGGGCGCCAAAGTGATGGTATAGTGATGGTGTGTGTGTGGTTCTAAATCATTTCAGTATTTCCTCAATACTATATAACATTTTAGAGGACTAACAGGCTACAGTAGGCACCCTCATTAGATTCCATAAATAGAATTAAAAGAATATTGCGAGTGGGTGCGGCTGGTGGGGGTGCCGTGAGCGCGCTGAGCGAGCAGGTACGTACAGTTGTCACAGTACGCACACAGTTGTCTTTGAAAGATGGATAAAGCAAAAAACCTGTGAGGGGCAACAAATAGGTAAAGAAAGAGGGAAAAAGAGATGGCATGTCAAGGTATGGGACAGCAGCTAAACAAGTGGATAGTGAAAGGCAACATGTTAACAGACTAGCTAGCATTTGCTAACACTGGGAATATAGCAGCCAAATGGGGTTTAAATTAAGGCTAGCTTAATATGCAAAACTGAGGTTACTGAGCTGAAAACTGGAAAATATAAGGCAGCATGCCATGTACAATAAATTACAATAATTTGGAAAACAACCATGGAATCATGCATAGATTTGCAACCAAACTTGAAGGCTTAATCTTAACAGACTGGTTAGTGTTTACTAACTTTATTAATTAAGTTGATGTTGCTGATAGCTACATTTAGATTTTGGTTAAACCCTTTGGTACCAATCCTATGCATGACATATCTAAATTTTATTAAGGTAAAATAACAAAATTGTTGCTGCATACCCTTCTAGCACGGGGTCGTTGCGCCCCTGCTAACAGCAAGAATGTCGTGAGTTCAAACTCCGGGCAACTCCAGCCATTTTGTGAGGAGTATACATGTCCTCCCCGTGTTACCGTGGGTTGTCTCTGGGTACTTCGGCCTCTTCCCACCGCCCAAAGACATGCATGTTTAGGTCAATTTGCAAAATCTAATATTGGCAAAATAAATGAACATGCACACAAGTTGACACAAACAGGTT
Source organism: Perccottus glenii (assembly GCA_024416835.2). Classification (NCBI taxonomy): domain Eukaryota; kingdom Metazoa; phylum Chordata; class Actinopteri; order Gobiiformes; family Odontobutidae; genus Perccottus; species Perccottus glenii. Next base: position 4,619,754 of record CM044556.2, on the reverse strand, counting down.
TGTGATCTGTTTGCTTTTAATCAGTGTGTGTGTAAAAAGGCTACTGAAAGACCCTTGCATCTCTCATCCAGTGCTGCACTGACGTTTCTGTATTCTGAGCCATGGGGAAAACAAATGAATTGTCAAAGGATCTTTAGGAAAAGGTAATTGAACTGTTAAACAGGAAAGGGATATAAAAAGATATCCAAGGAATTGAGAATGCCAATCAGCAGGGTTCAAATGAGGGATCCTGTCCCACAAATAACTTCAGCTGAAATACAGGACTCTCTGTAAAAGTGGTGTGGCTGTTTCAAGATGCACAATAAGGAGGCACTTGATCAAGTCGCCAGAAGGAAAAGAAGAAAAGCCATTACTACGCAAATGCCACAAAGCATCCCGCTTAAGATACGCCAAACAGCTCGTCTGGTAAGTTACAAGACCCACTTCGCACACCTGCCTACCTCAAATGATGATGATACCACATGCATCACCATGAGAGACACAAAATTACGAGACACACTGGCTCAGACGTTGCCCGTTCATACAAGGTCTGCATCAGGTGTTAGAAAACCAGAGCATCTTGATGAGAAATGGGCTACTGAAACAAGAAAGAAATGGGCGAGATGCGAGAACATGGCACTGTTGGAAAGCTTCTACTCTAGTAACCATAGTCAGAGGGGTTACATGAGAATGTGGGAAGCTTGGTTACTTCAAAACCCACACTCTGCACTAACAGCGAAACAACTAGTAGCTCAGTGTTCCAACATCCACAAACACAACTTGAGATTTATGAGGTAGAACACAAATGGTACAGCAAGGGGGAGCCAGGACGAGAGTTCAGAGGGGAGTTAACATCAACTCCCCACCCGGATAATAGGTATGAAGCCCCAAAAAGTACAATCAAGCTGAGCAAGGCTGTTCTCTACTCCAGTCATTCCCAAACTGTGGTCCGCAGACCACTAGTGGTCTGTGAGGGTACTGCAGGTGGTCCGTGGAAAGGCAAAAAAAAAAATATTTTACCTTCATTTTACCAGGAAATTCCCATAAAAAAAAATTAAAAGAATATGTAGGCCTATATTGATATAACATTTAATAAATAAATTAAATATGTGGCAGCCGTTGTGTGCAGTAAACTTTCTTTTAACAAGCCTGTTGCACACTGATGTAATGACTAGTTATAGTAGTGCTAGTAAGCCTATTTAGAGGTGCGGATTAATTCAGGTAAGACTGTGTGTAGACATTTTATTATGTGTGTTATGAGGTGGTCCGCAAAATTTTTTTAATTACAAATAGTGGTCCACACACACAAAAAGTTTGAAAAACCCTGCTCTACTCTATTGAGCTGGTCTCAATGGCAGGGTAGAGCAGACCCACCAAGGCTGGAGACCAAACAATACTGGAAAGGTATATATGGTAGAATGAGGCATCAAACAACAGTGATGCCCAGTGGCTAGTGGATCTAAGAACAAACAACTGCAACCTCCCTGAACATGATCCAGTCACCATCACAGTGGCAGAGTCTCAGGTATGAAAAACTGGACAACACCAGGCCTTGACGTGATCCATGTGTACTGGCTAAAGAAGCTCACTGCACTCCATGAGTGCCTGGCAGCACAAATGAACCAGCTGCCAAAGGATGGGACCCACGCTGAATGGCTAACTGAAGGCCGGACAATCCTGATCCAGAAGGGTCCCCTGAAGTGAACAGTCCCATCCAACTATAAGCCAATAACATGTCTCTCAACAACTAAGATAAGTGGGCAAATGCATCAATACATGAGCACAGCACAGAGGGGCATTGGTACCAGAGGAGCAAATCACCATTTGCTAGTTGCTAGAATAGTTACTTGCAACTGCAAAACCAGGCAGACCATCCTGTGCACCGCCTGGATTCATTACAAGAAAGCCTACGACTCAATGCCACAAACATGGATCACGGAATGTTTGGAGACAACATCAACAGGACTCTAAGAGCATTCATAGCAAACTCTGTTCAAATCAAATGTGGAATATACCAAGCAGATGTTCTATCCCCACTGCTGTTCTGCACAGGTCTGAACCCCCTCAGCTAAATAACCACAAAGTCTGGCTATGGATACCGACTGAGAAATGGGGCCACCATCAATCACCTCCTCTACATGGATGACATCAAGCTATACACTAAGAGTGAGCAAGACACACCACCAGGATCTACAGCTCTGACATCGAAATGTCATTTGGACTTGATAAGTGTGGTCGGATGGTGACCAAGAGAGGGAAGGAAGTCCACACAGAAGGAACAATAGCAGACATTGAGAACAGCTACAAGTACTTTGGAATCCCAGAAGCAAATAGCATCCTTGAAGAGACCACAAGAAATGGGGCAACAGTCAAATACTTACAACAGTAAGGCAAGTCCTAAGGAGTCAGCTCAATGGCAAAAACAAGGTCCGTGCATTTATGCCCTGCAAGTTATCAGATACTTTGCTGGAATAATAAGCTGGCCAAAGGAAGAGATACAGACCACAGATGTGAAGACATGGAAGCTCCTCAAGCGGAAAAAGAAAAACATAAACAGAGAAAAGGGAGGCAATGTGAAACAGGGCTAAGAATTTCAGTCACAAGGCAGAAATAATTCAGTCTTACACTGTAGTTGGAGCTAAAGGTTTACTGTCAGCTCAGAATTTCAGATTGGTGTAATGTATTAATATTTTGTAGAGAGAAACATTGGTCCAGATCAACTTTTTTAGTAAAAGAAAAGCAGGAACAATTCTTCGGCTGCTTTTGGGGGAGAGTGTTGTCTGAAACAGGGAAGGCAAAAAGAAAATGAAGTTGGCCCATTTTAGGGTCGCATTTTTTTTTTTTTAAACACATATTAGTAATTGCTATTACAATATGCTAGTCGAAGATTAAACTGTTTTTCTCAGGTGAAACAAAAAAATTGCAGAATTTGTTAAACTAGGATTAGTTTTTTTATGAAGCTCCAAGCTAGCTCTCTTTTAACACATCCTACATCGTTATGGGTCTCGATTCCTAGACATTGTGAGACTTTGTTCCTATTACTATCACATATTGTCAGCCCATTCTCCCTGATGCCTTCTCCCCCCGTTGTGTTACCGTTTCACCTCTCCTCTCGCCCCCTTTTCCTAAACACGCTCCAGTGCCCCCACTTCCATTTCACACACCGGCGCCGTATTTAAAAGCCCCTCATTCCTCAGAGACACATGCTAATTTACTTTACCTTTAACCGCGGCGACAGGTCGGGGGCGTTGCATTAAAAGGTCGGCCGTGATTCCTAGTGACAGGCTCAAAGTAAGTCTAAACCTGGCTCTCCGCTGGGACCCGGACCCCCTCGTGCTAGCCTACAAGCTCTGGTGTCACTGACGGCTACAAAGGCAAAACGCTCTGAATAATTGATCAGTCAGGCCAGCGCTAGCATCATATCTACTCTTGTATGTTTATATATTTAGTTGTATAAAAAAAAAAATCCTAGTGACAGATGAACACGGCCTGCGACAGGAAAATGAATAAAGTATCCACGTTGATGTAAATGAGGCCAGCAATGTGGACAATTAGGTGGATATTAATTATTCACGAGTGGAAATAATTGATCAGCGCGGGTGAAGTGGCGGCGGCGGCTTGTAATGGCCTGGGCAGCTCCACTTTAACCGAGACAATTAGCAACAGGCTAATTACACTCACAGCCAATTTGTTAAAGCTGCGTCTCTTAATGTGGAGTGTCGCTGTGTGTGTAGCCCATGTCTGTGGCTCGCTGGGACATGTTCTACTGTGAGCTCTTCTAATTTTCAAGCCACAATACAACAGTCATATAGTGTATGTCTCTCTGGCTCCCCTTATTTGATCTTACACTAGTGTTGTGCTCGCCTGAAACCGATCTTTTGACTTGTCTGGGAGACAGTGTTATTGATTTTCTTTTCTTCTCTTGAACAATCAAGACCACAACTGTTTTATTTGTTCATATAATTCTTGTCATTGTATAAACACTGTATCGTTATCATAATATCTTTACATCAAAATAAACACTCTGGAAGTCATCAAAATAACAGCTTAGGTCCCATCATAGCTGGATAATCAGCTGCGGGCCGGACATCTGTAAGAGTACCAATTCACCCAGCGAAGACAGGGATGGAGGGGAAACTTGTGAACAGAAGGGATGTAAAGTTGTGTCTGCCTCTTTAACATGAGCTGGAGCTAGTTTAAGAAGTGAGGAGCATTGTAATGAAATGAATAAAACTGAAATATACCGCATATGACATTTATTAAGAGGTAACAGTTGTGTTTGCAGAATTGTGTGCTCATTTTATTTAATGGTGTGAATACATCCTAAAATAGTTTAGTAGTTTCCTGAAGTTGTTTCAGTATTTTGCTTTTAAGAAAAAGTTAAACAAAAACTTTTCTGATGATGTCATTATTTTTATAGCTTACAAGGCTACACTGAAGTTAAAGGGGACATTCAATGCAAAAAAGCACTTTTACATCCTTTCTGTGCCTATAATTGTGTGTTTGGTGTCTCTACTAACTCACAAAGTGTGAAACAAAGCAACTATGGGATCTCTCTGTTATCGGAGTCTCTCTAATGTGTGTCTAAAATGCGCCTTGTTTCTCAAAATCTATCTTTTGACAACGCAATCCAAGGAGGCGGGTCATATTGTTTGCTTTGCTACAGCGTAGCAAAAGTTAGTTAGATAGTTAGTTCCTTTTGACTTTTTTCATTCATGCTTACAGTCAAACAACTGAATTTCAGCAGAATTTAAATATAATATTACATCATAACATAATTACAACATTTTTATAACAAGACCACAGATATTTAGATTGTATAAATTGGCAGACATGTCAGCTCTCTATGTTTAAATGATTTAGTCTGTGGGCAGAGTGGACTCTAAGTCTGTTGATACAACAGTCACAGTGAGAAATATTGTTCATGTTTTGGATTTGTCTTTGTGAGTTTTCTGCTCTCGTTTTAGGAAGCACTTCATGCAGTGGATGTAAATTGTGCTTTATTTCTTTAACCAACTGAATGGCTGCCTGCTCCCTCCTGCTCTGGAGAGAAGGAAGGTGCAGAGGTGTTGTGCATCCTCTTAAGGGCTCTTTTTTGCACCCTCTCCAGCTGTGTAGCTCAGCTTTATTTTTTTTTTTTTGCACCTTACCAGAATTATTTTCACATATTCCAAACATGGCCTCACCATAGTGGTGTAGATGGTCAAATTGTCATTAGGGGATAGGCCATGCCTAGCTAGAATAGTCAGGAAATTTTTAGTTTGTAAGCTTTTTTCACCGTCTGTTCTATGTGAGAGTCCAAGGTCAGAGTCCAGGTGACATCCTAGGTATTTTGTGGCAGTAATAACTGGAACTTCTTTACCACCGAGAACTAGGGGAGCAGGCTGTGGTGGATGTTTGGAGAAGCAGATAGGAGACAGAGCTGATTTATGTTGTTAGCTGCAGCCCATTTATCCAGCGCATGGGATTCCAAATCCATTTTGGTGTCACCATTAAAACCTTAACAAATGATCACTGCGCATGTCTGTGCAGTGAACAGCCAATAGCAATCCACTTGGAGGAAAAAGGAGGCGAGGCTATATCTGCTGTGAAACAGGAAGAGACAAAAAGGCCGATTGTATAAGTTTAAAAAAAGACAAAACATATTTTGGCCTTTAGTGTGCTTGGCAGTGGAAATATTTTGCCACTGTCTTCTTCCTCCCTCTTTGTTTATTTGAATTGTGTGCAATTTGCTCATTGCCGCTAACTACGGAGGAAATGTGTACTGCACTGAGGTGACTGCCGTTTTTAATACGTAAGGCAAAACAATATTATTTATATAGCACAATTCATACACTGGGTAACTCAAAGAGCTGTATCGATACAATACCTTCTGGATCTAATCATGCATCAACGAGAAGTACATATCGATATATTCCCAATATATCAATATTTTGAGTACAGCCCTAGTAGATAAGTTGTAGAGCAGGAGCTCTGTGCACTGGGACTTCTAAAGTCCTGTAGCATACTTACAATCTGTTCAGACCTCAGTTTCTGATGCACAAGACTCCTCCGCACCTATCCATCTCTTCAGCTCTGGGGACAGCGGGCGGAAGCTCATTCACCTGTTCCATGACATGATTGTTTAAAGGCCGATCTGAAGGTATAGCCTAGTCTATTGGCCTGGCTGCACAGCCATCTGACTGAAAGTTGGCAAAGAGTGGCTTCTACAGTCCATGACACAAGGTTACGTCTTGAGTCCCACAAGGTGGAGTGAGTTCTCCTTACCATTTCTTCCTTCATATGTCCACTCAGGAAACAACTTTTCATATCATAGATGTAATTGATTTCAATAAATCTAGTGATATATTTAAAAAAAATTATTCTTAAAGTAGATCACTACGGAGCCTCAGACATGACATGCAGGAAAAAAAAAAAGCTAAATCGTGCACTAATTCGTTCCCTCGAGTTTCAAAATCATGCACATAATTTATAAATCGAGGAAGCGAAATAGTAATAGTGCGCACGTTTTAGTAAATCAATCTGGGGGAAAACACAGTAATGTTAAATCGTGCACAATATTTTTTTTTCTTGCATGCCATGTGCAGGGCTCTGTACATCACAGTCTCTGGAAGCGGAACTTTTGAAAAGAACGATCTCGGTTTATAAGCAGCACTCCACTCCACCTTTCAAATGATTAGCATCATAAGCTGCAGATAAAACTAGTCAAAATTTAATTTATATTCTCCCAAAAGTGTTAATCGACTGTCATTTTTACAAAATCGAATCACTCAGTTTAAAATAAATACTACAAACGTTGGTGAAACAGCGAACTAACGTTAACTTAAACACAATGGTGCGAGCTACTGTTAGATTACTCAATAAAAAATGACCACCAGAATGAAAATGGCTTACCTCAGTGTGTTTCCTAAGATTGGAAGGAGAATTCCAGTACAAAGAAATTTTACAGTTCCGAGGCAAAGAAGGCAGTTAAAAGGACTCGTTTTTCTTTTCAACGACTTCAAAATAACACCGCAAATAAGGCCACGGATGTTGTGGCACTGGCACTTTAGATTCAGGAGTTTGTGATTCTTCCATCCTAATGAAGAGTGAAGACAATCGGCACTCTCAGAATGATATGCTGTTGCACTGACGCATTAAATAAGCGGTAACCAGAGTTACCAGACCAAGTTCAAAACAGAGCGCCCGCTGTATCCTGATTGGTGGCTTGCCGCGTGATTGCCCTCTTCAGTTTTTTTCTATCCACTCATAAATAAAAAGGAACAACTAATTTTGCAAAATGTAATTGAGTAAAAAGTAAGATATTTGACTTTGAAATGTAGTGAAGTTAAAGTAAAAAGTATCCCGTATCGTATGAATGTGTTAGAATGTTGATGGTGTTGGTCGGAGAGGCCGTAGGCGCGGAATGGCTGCCATGTCTCTGTCAGTCTGCCCCAGGCTGCCACGTCTCTGTCAGTCTGGCAGCTGTGGCTACAGATGTAGCTTACTACCACCAGTGTGTGACTGTGGAGTGAATGAATAATTGATATGTAAAGCGTCCTTGAGCTCTGGAAAGGCGCTATATAAAATAAACTATATATATATATATATATCCCCGAATGGAAATACTTAGTAAAGTACAGATACTGGAAAAAACTACTTAAGTACAGTAACGAATTACATTTACTTTGTTACTGTCCACCACTGTTTAACTGTGATTACCAGATGGTAGGTGACAGTCCTCAGACAGATGTGAAGCCTTGGTGTGGATGTCAGCTGAAGTGGTTATGTGTTCACTTTGCAGATGAGGCGTATGGTGTCCACCAGAGTACTTGCTGTTTAATGGGGTTTATGCCAAGTTTTTTTTACTGAGATGGAGGACAAGAATAATTAGACTTGTTGAACAAATGCAGGTGTTTCCAGAATGAGGACTCTGGAAACTGAGGACTATGAAGACTGAAAGACCTTTGTCAACCCTCTCAAAGGGTTGCTACACCCTGATCCAGTCCTTTGACTCTCACCTCAACAAGCCGTGTCACCATGACTCACTTGTCCCAGAACCCTAACGCCATTGACTAGTAAGTCTAAATGAATGTCTCCACTGATGTTACTCCATTTTTGGATTGGTCTGCCGTCCCATTTGATGAAGATGATCAACATGTAGGTTGGGTCTTTACTCTGCCACTCGGTCACCTGTCCTCTATGATGAAGGTGTACAGACTAGAGCTTTAGAGAGAGGAAACCAATTTAAAGGTTTACAGTGCCTTGCAAAAGTATTCGCCCCCCTTGAACTTTGCGACCTTTTTCCACATTTCAGGCTTCAAACATAACGATATGAAACTGTAATCTTTTTGTGAAGAATCAACAACAAGTGGGACACAATCATGAAGTGGAACAAAATTTATTGGATATTTCAAACGTTTTTAACAAATAAAAAACTGAAAAATTGGGTGTGCAAATTTATTCAACCCCTTTACTTTCAGTGCAGCAAACTCTCTCCAGAAGTTCAGTGAGGATCTCTGAATGATCCAATATTGACCTAAATGACTAATGATGATAAATGGAATCCACCTGTGTGTAATCAAGTCTCCGTATAAAAGCACCTGCACTGTGATAGTCTCAGAGGTCCGTTTAAAGCGCAGAGAGCATCATGAAGAACAAGGAACACACCAGGCAGGTCCGAGATACTGTTGTGGAGAAGTTTAAAGCCGGATTTGGATACAAAAAGATTTCCCAAACTTTAAACATCAAAAGGAGCACTGTGCAAGCGATAACATTGAAATGGAAGGAGTATCAGACCACTGCAAATCTACCAAGACCTGGCCGTCCCTCTAAACTTTCAGCTCATACAAGGAGAAGACTGATCAGAGATGCAGTCAAGAGGCCCATGATCACTCTGGATGAACTGCAGAGATCTACAGCTGAGGTGGCTCTGTCCATAGGACAACAATCAGTCGTATACTGCACAAATCTGGCCTTTATGGAAGAGTGGCAAGAAGAAAGCCATTTCTTAAAGATATCCATAAAAAGTGTCATTTAAAGTTTGCCACAAGCCACCTGGGAGACACACCAAACATGTGGAAGAAGGTGCTCTGGTCAGATGAAACACAACACAGCTCATCACCCTGAACACACCATCCCCACTGTCAAACATGGAGTTGGCAGCATCATGGTTTGGGCCTGCTTTTCATCAGCAGGGACAGGGAAGATGGTTAAAATTGATGGGAAGATGGATGGAGCCAAATACAGGACCATTCTGGAAGAAAACCTGATGGAGTCTGCAAAAGACCTGAGACTGAGACGGAGATTTGTCTTCCAACAAGACAATGATCCAAAACATAAAGCAAAATCTACAATGGAATGGTTCACAAATAAACATATCCAGGTGTTAGAATGGCCAAGTCAAAGTCCAGACCTGAATCCAATCGAGAATCTGTGGAAAGAACTGAAAACGGCTGTTCACAAATGCTCTCCATCCAACCTCACTGAGCTCGAGCTGTTTTGCAAAGAGGAATGGGCAAAAATTTCAGTCTCTCGATGTGCAAAACTGATAGAGATATACCCCAAGCAACTTACAGCTGTAATCACAGCAAAAGGTGGCGTTACAAAGTATTAAGTTAAGTGGGGTGAATAATTTTGCAAGCCCAATTTTTCAGTTTTTTATTTGTTAAAAAAGTTTGAAATATCCAATACATTTCGTTCCACTTCATGATTGTGTCCCAATTGTTATTGATTCTTCACAAAAAATACAGTTTCATATCTTTATGTTTGAAGCCTGAAATGTGGCAAAAGGTCGCGAAGTTCAAGGGGGCCGAATACTTTCGCAAGGAGCTGTATCCCCCGATAACAAAGCTGCTGCCAGAACATTTGACAAAGCCAACAAATTAAGTGTCTGGTGCCACAAAAGACCAGAATCCGTTGTATCAAATAAAAATGCATCACATGGAAGTCCTTCTTTGGATGGTCATCATGGTGATGGTTTTGCTCTAATCTGACAGAACAAACTCTGATTCAGATGCCTGGTCTCATGAAAACTCCAAAACGAAGAGACCAAGGAAATGTGACCCATCTGACAATCTGTTTATTCTAAATGTGTTGCTGACCCTGCCTTCAGGTTGTTGGACAGAGTATAAGTCTATGAATCAGATCTCTGGTCTTACAAAGTTAAACAAACAAGGGCAACAGAAAAAGTCTAAAACTGATAGTGTACCTTCCACCTGCTCATTTAACAGAGTGGAATACTTTAGATTAGTGTCTTGGGTCATAAAAGAATAAAAATGGCAGGATCAGGGAAAGATATATATAAAGAATATCAGACAAATGTAGCACCAAATCTAAGAGACCAAAGAAATATGACTCACTTGGCAGTCTGTCCTTTGATCCCAAACCTGTTGCTGACACTACGTCATTGGACAGAGAGAAGGACTCTGACATAGCCCTCAAAGATGCTTGCAGCCCTAAAAAATAACTTCACTCTAATACACTTGTGTTTTAAATGGTGCCACTCACAAACAGTATACTTTTACAACATCAGCCAAGATCATGGGGACTTGCATGCTAAACTAATATTACTTTTTGGTGTCGATTTGTCTCTGTTTGTGCCCACCCTTTTAGTCGTTGTTCGAAAACCTTGTATGTGTGGTATGTGCAGAAGGTCCCGACAAAAAAGTTGTTGGCTAAAACAGTAGCTCACTGTAAGTATACTCCTAACATGGCTCTTTTTACACATGGAATTTTTTTCTGAATTTCTTATCGTGACTTTTTCCGGAAGGACTGCATGTGTGCACACAATCAAACCGAACATTATCCTGCCTTACTAGAAACTTCAGGGGGCTGTGACGTATGACGTCACAATGTTAGGGATCCACCAGAAGATGTTTCTGCTGCGTCTATAGAGCTGCATGCAGAGTACACCAGAACGCCTGTGTAAATGCACAGGTAAGGAGAAATTCTACTGGCATCCTCCGCAGGATCTGTGGGAAAAGGGCTATTAAAAAAAACTAATTTGTATCCGGGTAGCTTACCTCAACTTCAACACCTCAACCATCACTAACTTTGAGAGGGGATTATTAGTACTGTGTCATGTAAAGAACCATCCAGATGACTTTGAAGGTATATATTTACAGGTAAATTATGACATGCATCATAATCCATACATGTTTCAAAATGTATTTAATGTCAATGAAATTAAATTTTACTTGAGTTATTCATTTTTAAAGAGCCTACCCTGATCCTATAGTATACATTCTGAGGCCACATGTTCACCCCTTTGTTCTGTGGAGACATGTGGATGTTTAGCGGCTCTGACACATCCGGTTAGCTCCCAGCCCAAAGTTTACCTGACAAACCGTGGCCTACTTACTGCCCCTGACCCCCACCACCTCCAACCCAATAAAACACCATCAGTCATCACCTCTCCTAATTTCAGAGAATTAGGAGCAGAGCCATCACTTGTCGCTGTTGTTGGTTTGACTTCTCGTATTGTCTTTGCAGACTAAGAAAATGGGGCGGTCATTTGTAGAAATTCAAAGTGAAACGGGTTTTGACTCTGGTGGCGCTGGATTTGACAAACTGACTGCAACAGCCCTGGGTCTCCTTCTCAACAATCCAATAATTGGATTACTCACTACGACTAGATACATTTGCTCCAATACATTTACTTGGGTACCTATAGATTAGTCATTTTTATTAGGAGATTTCAAATATGTCGTTTTTTACAAAGGGACCTTTAAAGAAGAAAGAAAACAAACATTGAAACGTGTAATATTTGCTTAGAGTTGTATTGTTGTTAGAGGCGTGCATAACGCATCACTGTAGTGGACCCAACCGCTAACAAAAAACCTATATGCCTCTTTATTTTTGTAGACTTTCCTTTGTTGTTTAGTGTCAAAGAACAACTGGACAATGAAATAATTGCTTATATTTACTGCTTCAAAGGAGACCTTCTACTATGTTGGGCGTGGCTTTGTGATGACTGTATAGAGCTCTGGGAGATGACGTCACCCAACACAAATTTACCCTGTTAGAAGGAAGGCACCACATCTGTACGCAAAACTATAGTATGATCCCAAATCATCAAAAATTTCCAGATGTACAGTGGAGATCGAAAGTTTGGGCACCCCAGGTAAAAATTTTTATTAATGTGCATAAAGGCGCCAAGAAAAGATGGAAAAATCTCCAAAAGGCAGCAAATGACAGATTAGACATCCTTATAATAAATCAAAAAACAGTTAGATTTTATTTCCATCATTTACACTTTCAAAATAACAGAAAACAAAAAAATGGTGTCTGCAAAAAAGTACCTTGTACTGCCCCCTTTGGCAAGCTAGGACCTGACAGTGTCATGGATTGTTCTCAATCATCGTCTGGATAGACCAGGTGATGTCAATCTCAAAGGATTTAAATGCCCAGACTCATCTGACCTTGCCCCAACAATGAGCACCATGGGTTCTTCTAAGCAGTTGTCTAGAAAACTGAAACTGAAAATAGTTGACGCTCACAAAGCAGGAGAAGGCTATAAAAAGATAGCAAAGCGTTTTCAGATGCCAATATCCACTGTTCGGAATGTAATTAAGAAATGGCAGTCATCAGGAACAGTGGAAGTTAAAGCAAGATCTGGAAGACCAAGAAAAATATCAGACAGAACGGCTCGCAGGATTGTGAGAAAAGTAAGTCAAAACCCATGTTTGACTGCACGATCCCTCCAGAAAGATCTGGCAGACACTGGAGTTGTGGTACACTATTCCACTATAAAGAGATACTTGTACAAATATGGTCTTCATGGAAGAGTCATCAGAAGAAAACCTCTTCTACGTCCTCAACACAAAAATCAGCGTTTGAAGTTTGCAAATGAACATATAGACAAGCCTGATGCATTTTGGAAACAAGTTCTGTGGACCGATGAGGTTAAAATAGAACTTTTTGGCGGGAATGAGCAAAGGTATGTTTGGAGAAGAAAGGGCACAGAACCTCTGTGCAACTGTTAAGCATGGGGGTGGATCGATCATGTTTTGGGGTTGTATTGCAGCCAGTGGCACAGGGAACATTTCACGAGTAGAAGGTTTAGATGCTAACTTGATGCCATCTGTGAAAAAGCTGAAGTTAAAGAGAGGATGGCTTCTACAAATGGATAATGATCCTAAACACACCTCAAAACCCACGGTGGATTACATCAAGAGGCATAAACTAAAGGTTTTGCCATGGCCTTCACAATCTCCTGACCTCAACATAATTGAAAATCTATGAATAGACCTTAAAAGAGCAGTGCGTGACAGACAGCCCAGAAATCTCAAAGAACTGGAAGACTTTTGTAAGAAAGAATGGGCAAAGCGTTTACAAGCTTTTACCTGGGGTGCCCAAATTTTCGATCCCCACTGTATTACCAGAGATTAATTTCTACTGTGTACGTACTGTATATACAGTACATGCCACATGCAATGTACTATTTCTGTTTCTGAATTATCATCTTTAAATTGTTATCAGAAAAAAACTCTTGCTCGCTGGCTTGACTGCTGCAGTAAACCTTTTGTCTCTCCATTGGCAAACATCACTTTACAGTGGATCTTGGACATATTTTAGGACACTGTGAACGTGCAGTTATAAGTGGCCAAGATGCATGGGACCAAACAGGAAACCACAGCTTCTGGACTTTTATTACTTGTAGTTCTTTATAATTTATATGGAGGATATAAAACTTAATGTATCTCCTGTCCTTTCCTTTTGCTGTAAAGAAAATAAAAACAATGATCACAAAAAAGAAAGAAACCCTTTTGTTTATATATTTATTGCATTTTTATAAACTTACATCAGACACCTTTTGCTTGAGCTGTTAAAAAAAAAAAAGATTTTAATTAAAACGCAAATATGTCAGTGGGCTCCGGAGGGACTTGGTAGCAGTTGTAACTGTGTAATGACGTCATTAGCTCTCAGCCTGTTCAAACAGTTGATTAAAATGTGTGCAGCTTGTGGGCCGACCCCCGACACCAACAACATCTGTTTTGTTTGTGTGAAAATTGAAAAGTAGCAACACTCGCACCGCGCAATATGTGCCACCGTTTTACAAGGTGACCTTAGCTCTGACTCTGATTGGCACAGCAGAGGTCTCAGTCCAGCCCGTACATCCACTGCTCAGGCTGCTGCTCGACTGTGACAGAGAGCAGTCGGGGGAAGTGTTGAGATAGCTGTACAGTGGTGAAGTCCAGCTTCTTTCAATTCAGACACTGGGCCAAAGTTAAGTCCATTCGCTCTCTGCATCCCTCTTGAAATTTAAATCCAAGCTTTTTATCACAAATAGCTGAGTTTATTATGTTTGGGTTAGCCAAGCTTTTTATGAACAGTACATTTGGAAAATCTATTGCTGAACTTCACCTTGGCCACCATGTTTGTCAGGTGGGATTACACTGATGTACACGGCACGGCTCAGGGCTACAAGGGGACTAGCAATACGGGGATACTGGGGAATCCCTCGGTGGGCTGATGGGTCGGCCGATCTGCACCTGAAAACACCTTCTGTGGATCTCCTCCGCTCCAGTCAGGCAGCCCTGCTCGGAGGTGCGCAGCTGCGGCGTGAACATATGCACACGAGCTAAAGCGCTGCAGGACAGTCCGGCTTGGACAGGAAGCAGTGGAGAGCAGAAAAAAAACTCCACACGTTTTCCAGTAAGCCCCAGCTCGCGACACAAGTCCCGTCTGGGCCTGGGGGCGCTTATTGGGATTTTCTGAGGCAATACAACCTCCTTACACCCTGTCTATAACACAGTGAAGAACCTTTTCCACCTAAAATTAATCAAAAACGGGCTTTGTAGCAGAAAAAAGTCACTTGGGTGTGAATCTTTCAGTGTCTAGCATTTCGATTCCATTACAATTTTTGAGGTCACAATTTGACTCAGAATTGATTTTCAATTCAGGGTCTCTGATTAAATTCAAGTGAACACAACGTTTGCTAAGAAAATAGTTTGAAGACATGTGACATGATGAAAAGACAATGTTAACCAAAGAGAACATTTTTTCAAACATTTATTTTAGTTTCTTGCTGTACCAGTACCTATACTTTATATCCACACATGTACTAACAGGCTGGAAGCAGCTGCCATCAAGTGCATATTACAAAGAAGTAATTCTGTTCTAAACACATTTTTACCTGTGCATTTGAATCGATTCAGAATCTTTTTTCTAACACCCCTAGTTGCTGCGGAGGTTACTCAAGGAGTGAACAATGTAGGTTTACTAAGACATTCGTTTTTCTCCCGCTCTCTTTTGTTTTTATTAGGTTTAAGTTGATACGTTTTAAAGTTATATTATTAAAAAGTAGCCTAAACAATTATGTTAAACAAAACTCTTGTTGCTGTGAGTTATTTGGTCATTATATTTGTATTTATTAAATTCCGTTTTGTGTACATGCCTGGCTGGACAAATGATGATATAATGATAGAATAAAAATGACCACATTAACATTGGAATTATTTTATATATGCATATTTTTCTTTATTAAGTTTAACAAAACAAACCCAGCAGTTGACCAAGTGGGCCAGTCTGTCAGGAACTCCCAGGTCACTTATTCTCCCAGTCCGCCCCTGTTGGATACTAAAATGGAGAAATCTGATGAAATGCGTTGCTAGGACTGTTTGAAGGAATTTCATAAACGTCAAAACTTTCAAAAAACTACCTAATGGAAGTCTTAATAAAAGCGGGTTTTGTGAAAATTGAGCAAAAAAGAGCTTGCATACCACTGCAGCACTTCAACCCTACAGTTCCATCTAAATGCAAAGCATGTAGCAGCGAGCACAGAAACATCTCCTCTAAAATCCGTTGCTTTTGGGGCAAATATTGTAATGCGGTTCAAATGCGAGTAGTTGAGATTAATTAATTACAAAGCCTTTTTAATCAAGTTCCACCCCTAATTTTTTGATTTTGTTGTAAACTTGTATTTCTGTATTTATGCAAGACGGTCACATGCCCTTTATCAAAAGACCATCAGCTCTTTTTAATTTCCACAGCTGCCTCCTCACTCACTAACACCCTGACGAAAACCCTGTGTGTCATAATGCGTAGGCCTGTCTTTGTTAGAATAAAGGACTTTTAATTCTTCACTACAACATTGCAGCCAGTGCCTCGAACATTTCTTGACTGCAGTTGTTGGTCTACCTTGTTTGGGTTTGTTTATTTGTTTTGAAATGTTTCAATGGTTTAGCTCCAACCTATCCGTCTGGCCTGCTCCACACGTACGCTCCCTCAGGTCTCTGCTGACAGCCTCTGTCTCCGCTGCAGGAGGTTCGTAGTAAACAAAACAGTGAGGCAGTGAGAGACTGATGTGTAGTGTGAAGTTCTCATTCATGAAGGTTTATGACTTGTAGTTGTATATTGTGAATCAATTATTTTATTATTTTTTCCACAAAAATAATACTAGTATAATCAACTGCTTCCTAAAATGAATACAATAGTTAAAGCATCCCTGGGAAATTCTCAAGCTGGAATGAAAGATTTGAATACAGTTTTTATTACATGATTACCATTAGATGTTGCCCACATAAGAAAAAAAATAAGAAAAATGTATTAAATTAAGTGAGAAAAGGTTTGTTTTGAGTCTCCTTTTGAAAGAGGTAATTGTTGGTAATTGTCACATTAAGTCAATGACATCAGCTGCATTTTATCACCTTCAGAGTCAAAGGGATGATGTCTCAGCCAGACTTAGAGAAACTTATCCATGCTTTTGTCTCCAGCAGGTTAGATTACTGTAACGGCCTGCTCACTGGTCTCTCAAAACGAGGGTTAAGACAGCTGCAGCTTATTCAGAACGCGGCTGCTCGGGTTCTCACCAAAACCAGGAAGTACAACCACATTACGCCAGTTTTAAAATCTCTGCACTGGCTTCCTGTTGCTCAGAGAATAGACTTTAAAACAGCACTGCTGGTTTACAAGTCTCTAAATGGTTTAGCACCAGAATATATCTCTGACATGCTAGTTACTTATGAACCTCCTCGGACTCTGAGAACATCTGGGACAGGCCTTCTGCTCGTGCCCAGAGTTAGAACTAAACAGGGTGAAGCAGCGTCTAAGTTTCATGCAGCAAAAACCTGGAACAGCCTCAACATTAATAATGTTCAAGGAGAGGTCAAAAACCTTCCTCTTTAGCTCCGCCTACATTCAGTAAAGACAACTGAGTTTTTTAATTGGCACTTTTTGTCTTTTAATTTTTTTTTATTTTTCTTATGTTTCTTATTATAAATCTTGTTTAAATTTGTCTTTTATTCCTGTAAAGCACTTTGAATGACCCAGTGTATGAATTGGGCTATACTGTAGAAATAAATTGCCTTGGTGCATTTTGAATAATGGCTTGAAGTGCATACCATTATTTTGGAGCCTAATGAGCGAATGCAGCTTCACCTGCATTGGATTAAACACGAGGTCCGACAAGAAGACCAGCTGCTGAGAGCTCTTGTTGGCTCGTATGGAGTCAGTAGAGCCGTAATGTAACTGGGAGCATGGCCATTTAATGCTTTGTAGACTGTCAGTAGCTTTTTGAAGTCAATTTGGACATGAACTGGAAGCCAGTGCAGGTGTAATTGGGAGATTTTTTTTGCCCCGGTCCATATACGAGCTCCTGAGTTTTGTATGCACTGCAGACGTTTAATTAACTGGGACTTTGACTTGTTAGTGTGGTATTTAATTGCAATGAGGAACATGGTTAAATAGATAACTATAGATAAATAATGTATGTAATAATAACAGTATTTGTTAATTTGTAATTTATTAAGTCCCTTTGGTAAAATTGTCATTGTAAAATTGCTAAACTTAGCATAACTTGCAAGCAAAGACACACATATGTCAATATATGACAGTACTGTTGAGCGTAATAATGTTGTTAAAAATACACTGACAACACAAAAGAAGAGGCTGCAAACAGTAGCACTGTGCAGATAAATTCTACATATATAATGTTGATATTACACTTAAGTCAATTTAGTTGATAGAAAAAATGATCATAAATGCATTTCTCTTCCAGCAGTATTCAGTTTGTCTTCTCTGGGCAACCGTCGAAACAGAAAGTAGTGACTCCTTATTTTTTTACAAATCCATTAAGGCGTAGAATGTTTCATGCTGTCAGTAACAGTAATTCATTGTGATACTGGGGCATATGGCAAGCTATTAGCATTAACGTGTGTCTGTGTGTTTGTTTTCAAAGTGAACCCTCCCCCTTTGTTTTAAACCTGCAGATGGTGACCTGCTCTAATAATACTCATTCAAATAGGACATGACTTTGCGACGTGGACATATGTTGGTTTCCTGTCCCTTTATCTCGGCCTGCATCCCGTTCGTTTAGTGCATGTTTTCTTGTATTCAATGGACGAGGCACTGAGAAGGGCAGCCATCAAATTCTCCTTTAATCAGCTTTGTGCCATTGGCAAACTTGATAGATTCAAAGCATTCAAAGAACCATATTGTGTACTGGGCTATACCGGGAATGCAATATGAATTTTGACCACACTCAAAAATGTCTCCATCTTTATTGCTCCAAACTGTGGAATTAAAGTTTAAAACATTTTAAGACAGATGCATATTATTTGGCCCAATTACAGTAAATAGTAAAGTAAAAGTATCACAGTAGTTATTTTACATATGGATAACCTAAAAATGATAATTATATAGGCTAATAGATTTTTGTAAAAAAAAAGCAAAAACAAAATAATAATAAAATGACAGCCATTCAAGCTATTAAAGAAATAATATAAAGGAACAGAAAATAGAAAAACCTAATGTACTGAATAATGCACAGAATGGGTTTATAAAATGTTTTTGAGATGAATATTTTCAACAGAAGCTATTAGCAACACAGAGTGGAAGATCTTATCTGTGAATACATTTACTGCAAAGGACACACATTTCATTTACTGGTACATATATGACCTTTGTGTTATAAATCAGTTTAAAATGAATAAAGAAATGTAGGAATGTATGTGTGGGAGTAGTTACCTAATGGTGGAACTATTATTATTGTTTCTTCATTCATCCATTTTACTTAAATTATGTAATGTAATTAAGAAAAGAGAACATTAGTCTTCATTTGAATCAAATAAGCATATTTCATTTTTTATGTTAAAGGGGATTTTTGGGGAGAAGCAGACAGGCACAGGCTCTGTGCTCTGTACACTGTAAAAAGTCCGATTTAAGTTTTTCTGAAGTAACAAGGGACATTTTGAATTAATTGAACATCTGAGTAAAATCTGTTTACTTTTCTTTAAATCAAATTACTTTCTCTAAAAGTATCAAAACTACATTTACTTTTTTTTATATGTTTGAAATAAAGAATCCATTAATTTAAACCACTTACAAAGCCATAAAGGAAAAATACAATACCATTCATAATTATTTCCAAATAGTATAAAATTATTGCTAATAATTATTAATTACATAAACAACCAGTTTAAAACATGACTCTGATCCTTGGATATATGCTGAAAAATATATGAATATTAATTTTGGGAGTGTAAGATGCTGCTGGACTTTTACAATTCAAGCTGCAAACAATGCCTTGATCTCTCTTTCCAGTAATTGCTCTATTTTCATTAATAATCCGGATGTTGCTGGCTTCTATGAAAAGCAGATTATGAAAAAAAAATGAAAAGGGAGCTTACTATTGAAGTTTGCGACCGTATGGAGATGGCATGACACAGATCTTACATATGTCGGATTAGGCCCAAGTCACAGCATGCACCATTATTTTGTGTTGATCCCTGAGTGTGATACCTGCTCCGGCCAACAGAGGGCCCTCTCCTCCTCCACAGGACTGCAGGGACAGACGGACACACACAGGGCTTTTAACAGAGGCACAGGGGGATTATTATGACAGAAGGGTTTCATTTTGTGTAGAATTTATCCCAAAAGGTCAGAGCAACCTTTCAAATATCAAACATTTATAAATTATAGGAAAAAAAGTTTATTGTGTAAAAGAATGTTTGTACTGATGGAGTCACTTCAATTTAGGAAAAACCTTTGAGCAATTGTATTGACGCATTCTTCTAACAAGCCAAATAGGGGTCTCTGTAGGTTGTATTTGAACATGTCACGTCCTGGAGACGCTGTGGTGTGAGGTTCAGATGGAGAACAGGCCCCGGATTCTAGTGAAGAAGTGTGAATATCTTTATGTTTTGCATGATCTAACCTAGAAACTGACGGACCCAAAGGCCAAGTTGTTACATAAACTGTACTGTACTGCTCCAATAAGAGGAAGCTTTCATTAGGGAGACAGGATAGTCTACTTTTCTTTTTGTTTGCCTTTGTCTGTGTGAGTGAGGCCTGTTTTTGTTTTATTTTATCTCCACTCTTCAGCCACGTGTTAGCTACCTGCTGTGCCAAAGATCTAATATTGTTAAATCTAAACTAAACAGAAAGCCTGCTCTGAAGCCGGTCTCTGCAGGAATCACTGAGCTCTGCTGCCTCTCTGATCAGTGGACTGATTAATAGAGGGCAGAATTGGAAATTTAATTGGATGTGGTTACAATTATAAACCCTGTTCTCCCTGAAGCGGCAGATCCAACAATAGGAGAGCGCCGTGGGGAACAAGATATCAGCAGGAAAGAACTGTCACATCGCCCCCACTGTAGTCCAACGGAGCGGGACGGGAGGGCTGTCACGTGACCTCAGAGATGCTCTCCGCTCAACGGCCAATTTGTCATAAGAGCCCGAGTGGGAGTGGGGCTTTATGGCGTTCAGTGGAAGCCTTTATGACAGGTGACTTTGGAGCTCGTTCAGACGGAAACTCCTACAATATGTCCGCCGCAGGAACAACACGTGTCCGGTGGAGGGAACACAAAACTAAACTGCACCTGGAAACCATGTGGACAAGTACTGGCTTAAACATCCCTGAAAAAAAAGTATTACTAAAGCTTTGTGTGTACTACGTCACCCTAAGTGGAGAGTGTGTGCAAAATGATTTCCCCTGCACCTGAAGTAAGCGTCTCTCACATTTTGCACCAATGAATACGTAAAATGGGGTATTTTCTCCAGAGTGAAAAATATTCAAGACAGAAATAATGCTAATAAATTCTTATAAAGGCTGTGGGAGCTATCACGGAAAAAGGATCGCATTGAAGATTTACATGCCACTCGTGGTGACGGACAAGTGTAGTCTTTGAGATGAAATCAAAGTACAATGTAATGTAACTGGACAATAGATGGTCACCTGACAAAATATATCCCATCATGCTTTGCACTTAATATTTGGTGATTATACATTTGTACCCTGAAAAAAAAAGTCAAAGCCAAATAATACTAAGAAATATTTAAATTAATAATATATGGGTAAATCCTAGTGTAACAATGTATTAAGGTAAAACAGGTGAATATGAGGCTGTATTTTATCATCATATCAGTGAAAGCTTTGTCATTACATAAAACAGCCCCCATATGTAACCCCAAACCATAGATGGTTATGTGGTAATGTTCATAATCCTAATCTGACGGAGGAAAAGGGAGAGTCTAATCCAGACCTTATATAGTGGTTATAAGTCCACTGTCAGACAATAACGCAAATGAAAAGTCATCAGAGTGAGCTACCTTTACTGTAGCCTAATCCTGGTGATGCGTTCAAGTGACACCGGTGATCTGTGTTGTTGGCTTTATGAATGATCTGAAACATCTTATATTTGGATTATATTTAAAGTACTGTTTACCTCTTCACACCAGACATTTCAATCTGATGTAATGTAATTTAATGTAAGGAATGTCACCAAAATGTAGGGGCTTTAATGACCTTGAACGTCTTTGACAGACCCCAGACCAGAATGAAGCATAATGCACAACCTCAACACAAAGAGATTTGAAAATTCCATTTTATAAAATGTTGAAGCACAGACACATCACTGAAAATGTTTTGAATAGTCCTTAATCATTTAAATAATACTTTTAATGTTTGTCTATCCTTGACAAATAAAATAAAAATTAAGATTTTATTTTTATTTTTGAGTGTGCTTTTGTAAATGACATAAACTGTTTTTAATGAATCAGTCAGAGGAACGAGGCGTATAAACAGAAGGTGAAAGAGTTATGCCTGTACAGCGGCTCACTGCCACTGTTCATGGCTAGGCTCTAAGTCCACTCAGACAATGTGTAACACGGCTAAACCTCCACAGAACAATGGATCAGGCCGCTCTACAGCCCAGATTAAAGTGTAAAATATAGGTTATCCTCTGATTGAGGTGACAAGGCGATTTATGAAATTGTGACATTGTTGTTATACCTCTTTAGAACAATGTTTGTTTGTTCATTAAACAATATGTCATTAGCTTTAAAAGGTGGGCTATGTATGGAAATAATGTATGAGATTGTGATAGCCTAAAATGTCTGAACCTGGTGCAGCTTGAAATGTTTATTTTATTAGATTGATTTCTTAACTAAACAGGGTGAAGCAGCGTTTAACTTTAATAATGTTCAAAGAGAAGTTAAAAACCTTCCGCCTACATTCAGTAAAGACAACTGAAAGTGTTTTTTAACTGCACTCTTTGTCTTTTAAAATGTTAAAATTTTTCTTATGTTTCTTAATCTAAATCTTGTAAACTGTCTTATTCCTGTAAAGCATTTTGAGTTACCCAGTGTATGACCACTGAAAGAAGAGAAGTGATGAGAGGGAATGAACTGTGGGAATAACACGGTACAGTAACATACTGAATATGACAATATAACTTTTTGTGCAGATACAGTTGTGCTCATATTCTGGCAAGTTGGGAATTTCTTTGGCCTTTTTTGTGATTTCTTTGGCC
This sequence comes from Perccottus glenii, assembly GCA_024416835.2. Classification (NCBI taxonomy): domain Eukaryota; kingdom Metazoa; phylum Chordata; class Actinopteri; order Gobiiformes; family Odontobutidae; genus Perccottus; species Perccottus glenii. The sequence goes on along the minus strand of CM044556.2, from coordinate 4,597,042 downwards.
ATTTTTGCCCATTTTTCAGAGAATATGAATGATAGCACTAAATACTTTCTTTCACTCATAGTTAGTGTTTAGGTGAAGCCATTATTTGTCAAACAATTGTGTTTACTTTTTTAAAATCATAATGACAACAGAAACTACACAAATGGCCCTGATCAAAAGTTAACATACCCAGGTGATTTTGGCTTGATGCACACAAGTTGACACAAACAGGTTTGAATGGCTTCTAAAGGTAACCATCCTCACCTGTGAGCTGTTTGCTTGTGGTCAGCGTGTGTGTATAAAAGGTCAGTGAGTTTCTGGGCTCCTGACAAACCCACTGCTGCACTGATGTTTCTGTATTCTGAGTCATGGGAAAAGCAAATTAATTGTCAAATTATCTGCGGGAAAAGTTAATAGAACTGTATAAAACAGGAAACAGATATAAAAAGATATCCAAGGAATTAAGAATACCAATCACCAAAGTTCAAACTCTAATTAAGAAGTGGAAAATGAGGGATTCTGTTGAAACCAAACCAAGGTCAGGTAGACCAACACAAAGTTAAGCCACAACTGCCAGGAAAATTGTTCAGGATGCAAAGAAAACCCCACATCAACAAAAGACTTCAAGCTGTCATTGATGTTAAAGGTGTCAGTACACAGTATGAAAAACTGGGGTATATTCTGTTATATTCAATATGATTTAAAAAGAGTAAACACATAAATAGCTTTACCCAAACACTATGAGTCAAAGAAAAGGTTGTGTTATCATTCATACGGTATTCTCTGAAAAATGGCCAAGTAAATCACAAAAAAGGCCACAAAAAAAGTCATTAGAGTCTTGTGTCTGAGTTTGTTGTTTACTTGTGTAGTAGGCTAAGGCTAAAGCCTATGTAAAGTGTTCTCATTGTACAAATGCTTCACTTCAGAAAAGAGCATTTATCACACTAGAGTTATTTGAGAGTTTGTGGAGTTACGACTTTAGATCAATAATAGAGATAGTCGAGAAAAAGAGGAAAATATTTGTCACAGTTTGTATTCATCTCAAAATGAAGTGAACTAAACCTCAACCTAAAAAACAAGATGTGAAAATGTGAAACGTCTCTGTACTCTATTGTGTCTCTATTAGCCCTTAGAAAAAGAATCATTCACTAAAATTGTATTATTATTATTATACACATAGAATCAGTAGCTCTGATTATTAGCAGACATGTATGAGAAATGAGACAAATACAGTTAGACCTGTTTAATTTAAATGATCAAAGCATTTAAGTTCAATTCATTTATTGTCATATTTACATTTACATTTATTCATTTAGCTGACGCTTTTATCCAAAGCGACTTACATTGTTCTACAGTAATTACCAGTGTTATAGCCACTGGAGGCAAGGTCGGTTAAGTGTCTTGCCCAAGGACACAACGACAGTATGAACTGTGGGGAGAGCAGGAATCGAACCGCCTACCTTCCGGTTGAAGGACGACCGCTCTACCCACTGAGCTACTGCGCCCCAGAACAGCTTTATAAACAATATCCACATTTACAAAGAAATACGTCTACACAAACACAGCATTGAAAGATAATAGTTAAAAGCCTCCTACATTAACTTTTGTATATTTATTTGTAAAAGTGCAGCACTTTCAGGTTGAGGACATTGTCTTTGCATAAATCAGAGCACAGTAAAAAAAAATAAAATCACAAATTTATTTATAAAACACAATAAAACATAAACGCAGGTTTCAGACGGGGCTCAGTTTGTTCAGAGTCATTTTTACCAAAAGGTCTGAGTATTTTTCCCAAAGCAACTGAGTCCGGCTGCAGTCCTCTCCGTGACCACAGGGGGCGCCGTGACCAAAGGGGGCGCTGTGGAGGGAAGCAGCAGCTTTAAAGGCATCAGTAAGAACTGCTGCGAGACCAGGGACCGACTGCACCTGTGTAAGAAGCTGTGCTGCCCGCCGCTCATCGCAGTTCGTCTGCAGCTTGTTGGACCTGCTCCTCACCTGGAAGGGGGAGGAGCCTGTTGCACTCAGGGACAGAACAGGAAGTGATGTCATCAATCAGGACTGCAGGAGTCTGGTCCTCAAGCTCCGCCCCACTGCCTCCTTCTGATTGGTTGTGTCGACTGGAGAGATGAGCTTACAGATGATGCTAGCCTCTGATTGGTCGCCGGAGGGGATGGGTGTAAGTGAAAGGGCAGGGCTTGTGCACTGTCTTGTGTCTTGTGCACTCTCCCTTTAGTGCACAAGACTTTTTAGATTTCTTTAAACATAAAATTGAAGATATCAGGGTGAATATTTTGGTTTTGTCTTCCTCAGCTCCGGGTCCCATTCACTTGGATCCACTGACTTCTCGTCTCTCAGTCCTAGATCCTGTATCCCTTGATGAGCTGACAAAGGTGGTTTCTTCATGTAAAGCAACTACGTGCCTTCTGGAAATCCTGCCAACAAAACAGCTTAAAGAACTATGTTAAACATTATAAACTTGTCCCTGTTTACTGGCACCGTTCCTTCCCTCTTCAAACAGGCTGTGGTCAAACCCCTACTCAAAAAACCTACTCTGGATCCTGGATGCCTAAATAATTACCGTCCTGTCTCCAATTTACCTTTTCTATCCTAAGTCCTCGAAAAAGTTGTGTTAAAACAACTTACTCTATATCTATCAGAAAATGACCTCCTCGAGCCGTTTCAGTCTGCATTTAGGGCCTCTTATTCCACTGAAATAGCTTTAGTTAAAGTGACTAACGATCTCCTCCTTCAGATTGACGAGGACTCATCGGCTCTACTGTTATTGCTAGATCTCAGCGCTGCATTTGATACGATTGATCATGCAGTGCTAATCAACAGACTAAAGAATGTGTTTGGCATCTCTGGCTCTGCTCTTGCTTGGTTAGAATCCTATCTGTGTGATAGGTCTCATTTTGTCTCTTTTAATAAATCCTTCTCCTCCACGGCACCAGTGAAATTCGTGTGCCACAAGGGTCTGTGCTTGGTCCCATACTTTTTTCACTATATGTTACACCATTGGGACAAATCATCAGAAGTTATGGAGTAAACTTCCACTGTTATGCCGATGATACACAGCTGTATCTACCAATAAAAGCGAATAATACTATTGACATCAAGCGTCTAGAGGCCTGCCTCGTTTCAATTAAAACATGGATGTCTAAAAACTTCCTCCATTTGAACTCGGATAAAACAGAGCTCTTGTTAATTGGTCCTGCCAGTCATCGGCACAAGTTCAACAATCTTACTGTCTCGATCAACAATTGTGTGTTGGAGCACGGCAACACTGTGAGGAACCTTGGTGTCATTTTTGACTCCACACTATCACTGCAGCAGCACATTAGTGAGGTCACTAAACTAGGCTTTTTTCACTTGAGGAATATCTCAAAAATTCGCTCCTGCTTCTCTTTAGCTGATGCTGAAATTCTCATTCATGCATTTGTCACATCCAGGCTGGACTACTGCAATGCGTTATTCTCTGGACTGCCGAGGAAAAGTACTCACAGACTACAAATGGTCCAAAATACAGCCGCCAGACTTTTAACAAAGACCAGGAAGAAGTTTGATCACATTACTCCGGTCCTGGCTTCATTACATTGGCTTCCTATTCATGTTAGAGCAGATTTCAAAGTTCTCCTGTTAACATATAAAATCCTTTGTGGACACGCGCCCTCTGACCTATCTGACCTCATCACCAGGTATACTCCAGCTCGTACCCTTCGCTCTCAGGACGCTGGCCTCCTTCAACTTCCTCGAGTAAAGAAGAAGTCTGCTGGCTACAGAGACTTTTCTTATAGAGCCCCATTTTTATGGAATGGGCTCCCGGCGGAAGTGCGGCGAGCTGACTCTGTTGAAGTTTTCAAAAGCAAACTCAAAACATACTTATTTCACCAAACGTATGGAGGCTGATTGATCATAGGTATACGTTTACACTGGTTGTAGCTGTAGGTACACGTTTACACTGGTTGTAGCTGTAGGTACACGTTTACACTGGTTGTAGCTGTAGGTACATGTTTACACTGGTTGTAGCTGTAGGTACACACTCAACCGCTCATATTATCACATCTACCTATTACAGTTTGTTTTTGGTTTTTTTTCTCTTTTCTCCCTCCTCCTAGGGTGGATGCAAACCTCTTACCTGCTGGGTGATGTGTGCCCCCTGTGCTCCAGTGTGAGGGCCCCCACCCATCTGTCATCTACCTTGATGTTGGCTGCGGCCCCATCCACTATTGAACACTCAGAGTGGACACTGGACACTGCCAATATAAATGTTTTTATTTGTGAAAATGTTTGTGTATTTCTACGTATTTTTTAACTGTCCTGGACACATTCCTGCACGGCCTGTCCGTCCTGGGAGTGGATCCCTCCTTGTGTGGTTCTCCCTGAGGTTTCTCTTTTTTCCCGGCTGGGTTTTTTTTGGAGTTTTTCCTCTGACCCTGATGGAGGGTCTAAGGACAGGGGATGTTGTCTAGTGCAGTCTGTTAAGCCCTTTGAGGCGACTGTTGTTGTGATATTGGGCTATACAAAAATAAATGTCTTGTCTTGTCTTGTCTTGTCTTGGTATGACCAGCGTCTCCTCTGCACTGTCTCCGCCCACTGATGACATCACAGGTAACAAGACATGAGGGGGCGGGGCCAGAGGTGCATCATGGGACAAAGCTGAGAGACTGAGGCTCCTTTCCTCAGCTCCAGCTCCAGCACACGCCGCTGACCCTGGACACGTTAGAACCTGCTCTCGGTCCTGGTTTCATCAAGGCCCTGCTCCTGCCTCCATTATGCTGCCCTGCTGTGCCGTGGTCCCTAGGAGGCTTGTGTTGGGAACGCTGACATCTGGTTTGGGTCGTCGACACTGGACCAGGATCGAGGTGTGTTTGCGGCGCAACACTAAGGCATGATGGGAGCTGGGTCTGTAGCCAATCACAGCCCTGCTTCCTGCGCTGTTTTGCCTGAAGCTGGACTCTCTTAACACTGAACTCTTTGGAGACAGAGGGGTTTGTCTGAGGCTTCACCTGCGAGTTCTCCAAACTGCTCTCCTCTAAAATCCTGGAGGGAACTGAGGCTAAAGCCACACTTTTTGACCAGGGTCTGTCCTGGAAGCGCGACAAAAAGCGGCTAGAGATGCTCAGAAAAGGATTCAGGAAGTGCTTCTGGTCCGCAGGCAGCAGGGTCTTTGGGGCGGTGTTGAACAGCTCCTCGGCGCTGAGGCTCTGGGGCAGAGTCTCAAAGTGGTTCTTAAGTGAGCTCCTGTCGTCTTCATCTAAGACCAGACTTCCCACAGAGCTGCCCACAGAGCTGCCCTGGCTCAGAGAGTCTGCATCTGGGTCCTGGGGCTGGTCCGTGCTCTCTGTAGACCCCTCTGAACAGGCCAAGTCCGGACTCAGCTCACTCCACACAGGCTCTTCCCCCTGACCTTTGAGCTGCTGAACTATGACCTGGCTGACCTGACCTGGATGTTAAAGTCTCGCTCTGAGGCACAGCTGTGGTCACGGTAAAGGCCGAAGCTGCTCCTGACACCTGGAGGCTCCTCCCCCTGCTCCTCGTCCTCGTCCTCCTCCTCCACCATCAATAATTGTTGAGTAGACTGATGACGTTAGAGATAGCAAGCTACAGTGTGGGGTTTTAGATTAGTTTGAAATATAGCTTTTTATCCCAGTCTTGAACACGAGCTTCAGAGACAGGAGCAGAGTGGGACAGAGACAGAGCTGTATTATAATAGACATTTACAGTTTACACAGTTTGTGTTTTTAACTATAGTGTTATGTCCTGCACCGGACTCGTCCAGGCCGACTCTAGAAGGATGAAGAACAAGAAGAAGAGAGCAATGCTCAGACATAAACAACACACCATCATTCAGAACCAGTGACAATATACAGTTCCACAGACTGAACAGAGTGGCATTTTGATGTCCTGTTTCACATAATTGTCAGGTACAGCTGATCAGAACTGGACTGTCCACAAAACAGTGAAAAGTGAGTCTAAATGTAGTATTAAGACTCCAAAGCAGTTCTTCTCAGTGCAGCTGTGAACACAGAGAGTGTCCTTTACATTCTCCGGCTGTAGACTGGGAAGAGTCTCCGTCTCGTCCTGCAGCTGTAGGGCTCTGTCTCCTGCTGTAGACAGGGCTCTGTCTGTACATGGAGAAACAGCAGTCTGTACAGTTACCTCCAAGTGTCTCATTTTGACCTCATCAGATCTGTTCAAGACACTGCTGTGGTTCAAAAGACTCACATTTTACAGACACTGGTTTTAGGCTGTGATTGTAGGACATTTTCCTAAGTGCTCATGTCTTACCTTCTCTTCTCTTCCTAAATAAACAGAAAAACAGAGAATATGGACTTTACACATCAGTAATGTAACCAAACAAATCTACTGAGTGCAAACAACCTGTGCGTTTCACTTTTATTGTATTGTTTTATTTTTGTAAAATGTCTCTGCTAAAAATACGGTGTATTTAATACTATGAGTGTTAAAGTGTTAAGAAAAGTGGGAATAAACTGGAATAAACTGGTCTAATGTTTACTGTAGTAGCATATGGCCTTACCTCCAGCATCTCACAACCTACACAGACCCACACACTTTCAGTAAACAAAAGGGTGTCATGTACTTAAGGGTTTTGGCAAATTGCCACTGACTGTTTAATTGTGTGTGCTGTTAGTGAGTAGATAGAGAACATTAGCGAGTGGCTGGACAAATAACACATGGAGGACCCGGAGTTATAAAGGATTGTTTTAGGACCTGTGCTTCCTGAAAAGATTTGCCTTTCTATCCTTTAATCTGTAAAACCTACATTATGGTAATGCACATTGTTATTATAGACATTATACAAATCTATATCAGGTAAAGTAACACACACGTCAGGGCTATGCATGTATGCATTCTTTAATTTTCTTTCGCTTAGTCCCGCTAGGGGTCCTGGGTGACTGGAGCCCATCCCAGCAGCTTTGGGCCTGAGGCGGGGTTCACCCTGGACAGTGGCCAGTTAGTCGCAGGGCTAACATTTAGAGACAGACTCTGACAGACAAACATTCATTCACTAGGGACACTCTAGAGTTGCCAATTAAACTATACATGCATGTGTTTGGACGATGGGAGGAAGCTGGAGTACCTGGAGAGAACCCACAGTAACACGTGGAGGACATGCAGACTCCTCACAGAAAGGCCAGAGTCAGCCGAGAATGTTTGGGTCGGCCGGGTTTTGAACTTTCTTGCTATAAGGCAGAAGTGCTAACCACTACCAACCACTAGCCACAGTGAATATAGTTATGATATCAACCAAGGGAAGATTCAGTAACATTAAGTAAACCAACTGGGCACAGACATTAATTCACATCATTAACAGCTCTTTAAAGGCTCTATAACTCAGTAAATGTACATATCTTATTAGCTATGAATACCTCTATTATGGTGTAGTTGTTTTATAACCGTTGCTTTAACTCCACATTTGCATTTGTGATGGGGGTAATTAGGATCTATTTATTATTCTCCTAATCCCTCATAAAAGCCTAATGAGCATTTGTTTTGACGACAGTAAAAATGCTAGAGAAAACCATTTATATTTGTTAGCGCTCACAGATCATTACACTGCGGCCATTTGTCAGGGGCGTAGCTTCATCCGAGCCGGGACGGGAGCGCACTCATTCACTCATTTAGGATGACAGATCAGCCCCAAATGTGTGGTCCCGCAGGAGTCCAGCTGGAGCTGAGGCCGGCTGCACTGTGTTTTAACTAAACATGGTTTCACATCTGTGATGACTGGCTTTTAATGTTAAATAAAAAAAAACTCTTCTTCTATTCTTTGCTTTCATTCTCTCTGTTTCTTCAGCTTGACCTCAGTACGTGAATGTGCCTTCCATAAATAGACATTAGGTAGTTGCTGTGGCTTTATGCCGGCATTTGTTCCCTTGAACAAGTAAATTACGTGTTAGAGCAGTTGTCCCATAACCGGAAGGTTGGTGGTTCGATTCCTGCTCTCCCCACAGTTCATACTGTTGTTGTGTCTTTGGGCAAGACACTTAACCCCCCTTGCCTCCAGTGGTGTTCCAGCTGTGACTCTGGTGAATAGAAGCTTTTATTGAAAGTGGCTTTGGATAAAAGCATCTGCTAAATATAAATGTTTATTTTGCTGTCTCCATCTAATTGTTTTAAAATATAATTTTAAAACAATAACAGGGCATTCAAAACAGCCAATCACATGAACATGAAGAATTTTGTTAATTTATTCATTTTAATGTTTCATTTTCATTTTAGTTAATTTATTCATTTTAATGCAAAAGCCATAATCTAAGTATTTTGATTGTATGTGAAAAACTGAAACATCCCAGAACAATAAATCAAGCGCACCCTCTGGCTGTGTTTAGATGTGCGCATGCCACTTTGGCTCAAACAACGACGGATGGTGCGATCTGACACTGATGTTCCTTGAGCATGGAGTTCACCTTGGATCTCTTTAGAAGTCTTTCTGGGCTCTTTTGTTACCATTCGGATTATCCGTCTCTTTGATTTGTCATCAATTTTCCTCCTGCAGCCACGTCCAGGGAGGTTGGCTACAGTCCCATGGATCTTAAATTTCTGAATAATATGTGCAACTGTAGTCACAGGAACATCTAGCTGCTTGGAGATGGTCTTATAGCCTTTACCTTTATCATGCTTGTCTATAATTTTCTTTCTATTCTCCTGCAACAACTCTTTCCTTCACTTCCTCTGGTCCATGTTGAGTGTGGTACACACCATGTCACCAGACAACACAGTGACTACCTGAAGCCCTATAAATAGGCCCACTGACTCATTACAAGATTGTACACACCTGTGATGCTAATTAGTGCACACGCCTTGTGCCATGTCTTTTTGGTCACATTAATTACAGTCTTTTCTAGGGGTACCATCAATTTTTTTCTAGGCCTGTTCCATGAGTTTATTTTTTAAAAATAATTCCGTTGAAAAGGTTGAAAAGCAATGTCTGACTTTCATTGGTTAACATTCATAGAATTTTTATTAGGCCCGAGCCGGTGATGACCGGGAGGGCCAATTATTTTTGCTCGGATTATATTTTAAATTTAATTTAATTTTTAAATTTGACCCAGTAAACATGCATGAAAAGTCATTTATATTGGTCCCAGACTTCAAGCCTGGCGAAAAATGTATGTATTTAAAGTCTCCGAAAAAAAAAATATGAAAAATGACTCAGTGGCGACCCCTAGAAAAATCAAAATACATTTGGCCTATAGAAAATGAAAGTAAATCTTCCCAATGTAGAAATACAGAACTTGGTACATCCATAGGACACCTCAGGGCAAACAGAAAAGTCTATGACTTGGCCCCAAATTTGGTGAGTATTATCTAGACACGTGTGCCAACCAAAGTTGTGACTTTGTTGTTGATATCTTATCCGGTGTGGGTGTGGCAAGCCTGTAACGAGGTGGCCATTTTTGTGAAAATAAAATATCCCTTAACTCTCAAACGTTTTCTCAGATCGAGTTGGACCCAAAAAGGCGTTTGTGCACATTCATGACCTGAACACAAAGATATGTAAATAAAAGGGTTATCTTTAGAAATGGCTCACCAGCGCCCCCTACAAACTTATAATGGGACCCAAGAATTTAGTTTGTCATAGAGACATAAAATTTGGTACACACATCTCTTATGTCATGACGAGCATAAAAGCCAATGACAACCACCCCCTATCTATAAATGTGTTGGCATAGCAACGTCCCAAATATGTGGAAAAAGTCGATGGGAAGTGAAAATTTTAGTTTGTCGTAGGCAAATGAAACTTGGTACACACATCCAGTATGGGCTTATGAACAAAAAAGCCAGTGGGGACCACACCCTATCATACACGGGAAGGCGGCCATTTTGAATTGAAAATGTGAACCGACTTAGAATACACCTCTCTTTTAAAAAACAACAGAAAATAGCTGCTTCATTCCACAGACACCAAACTTGGGCAAAATGAGCTGAACACATGTATGTTAAATTTTTTATTCTAGAGAATAAAAAATGACTCAGTGGCGATCCCTGGAAAATGAAAATACATTGTGCCTATGGAAAGTGAAAGTAAATTTTCCCAATGTAGAAATACAAAACTTGGTACATCCATAGGACACCTCAGGGCAAACAGAAAAGTTTATTACAGCCACACCGTAAACTCAACAGGAAGTCCACTATGTTGGGTGGAATGCGTGACCACTTAAATCGCACCCCTTGTGTCTAAAGGGTTTTCATCTAAACAGCTCCAAATTTGCTTTAAAGCACGAAATGCAATCCTCCGAATATATGTGTCCCTGCGTTCTCAAGGGAGGCGAGGGCCTTTATCGCCGCTTGCGGCTTTAATTTATTATTACTTTTGTCAGAATAAAGTTTTTTCTGTGACCATTGTGAGTTTTTCTTTCATGGACCGAAGGGTACCAACAATTTTGTCCACGTGTGTATAACATTAATATATAAACGTTAACTAAGGTGTTTTCCTCTTCAAAAAATTGCTAGTGTGTTTTGACCATAGATATGCAGCCAGGGCCGGGGTGGGGCTCATTTTCAGCCTGGGAACTTTATGTCTTAGACGAGCCCTTATTGAATCTTTCACTGAAGATATTTATTTTAGTCAATTTCATGCATAAAATGACAAAATCAGAAAAGCATGTTTTTTATAAATATTTTAGCTGTAGATACATTTGTGACATTTATGTTAAATTTATGGACAGTAATAAAGCACTATATGTAAAATGTATTAAATTAGAAGAATCTTTTTTTAATTTTAAGATTAGAGATGTAGAGGCTGAGCAGCTCATTAGTATAATACTCACAAGTACAGTGCCTTGCATAAGTATTTGGCCCCTTTGAGCTTTGCAACCTTTTGCCACATTTCAGGCTTCAAACATAAAGATATAAAACTGTAATTTTTTGTGAAGAATCAACAACAATGAAGTGGAATGAAATTTATTGGATATTTCAAACTTTTTTAACAAATAAAAAACTGAAAAATTGCAAAATTATTAAGCCCCTTTAACTTAATACTTTGTAGCGCCACCTTTTGCTGCGATTACAGTCGCTTGGGGTATGTCTCTATCAGTTTTGCACATCGGGAGACTGAAATATGTGGGACTGCAGGTTGGTCCCCCAGAAGATTTGAATCAAAACAGATGTTATTCCCTGTAATCTGGGGCATTTTATATGATGTTATATTTTTTTAGTTCGACATTGTGAGTGGCCCCAACATCATAGACTGAAGGCTTTCAAACAGAAACAATCAAGATCAAAAGTGAATTAAACCCACCCTTTACTCTTTTTATGCTTATGGAATGGAGCCCCCTAAATCTGGGGCTTTTGCCCTTAAATCCCATCACATTGATCCACCTCTGTTTTTAGACAAAACCCCTCAACAGGCTGCAGCTTTCGCCTCTTTACAGGCCTTTGTATAAAATATTGATAGTTAAGGGCAGTGGCCCTTCTCTGAGGTCAGGACTTAGACATGTAAAGATCTGTAATTAGTGCGGTGGTGTGTCACAGTCTGAACCAGGTTTACTCATCACTAGAATAATAGAAGAGCATAAAACAAGCTGCAAAAGGGAAGAAAAACCCCTGCACATGCTTTAATCTGGAGACCATCGTTCAAAACATGGTTTATATTTATAAATATGCTCTGTGTTTACAAAATCTATTTCTGACAGAATTTTCACTCATCCACAAGAAAGAGACTGAAGCTCAGAGAACATACACAGACTTCAAACTGCAGCTAAAGCTTTTACCTTTGACTTGATCTTCATGTAACGTAGACCTTTTCATTTGAGCTTCAGTTTTAACTTGTCTTGTAGGCTGCTGCAGGAGAACTCCGACTGACCACAGCTCAGATGTGCACCAAAGACACGAGTGGCACCGGCTCAAAGGTGGTTACACATGAGCTGTAGAGGCTCACCTGCAGCTCAGTCCTCTGCTGGGACATTGTTCGGCCGCTGTTTTACGTCGTGGCAGGTGGTGAGAGCGCTCGAGATAAGAATTCATTGACTTGTGTTTAATTATTATTGTTTTTGGCGTTACAAACATAGGCCTAACAAAATTTCCATAAATAAAGCAAACGAGGCTGCACAGAACAAGCATTGTGAACAAGCATCTGTGTGGATCCCGCTCACTTCTGTATTTTTCAGTCATCAGTGGCTCATGTTTAAGCTAAATCAATTCACAAACGCATTTGTATTGTCCTTTGGTTGAATGGAGGCATATACTGTACATACATGAGGAGGATTTACCTGTGCTTCAGGTGGGATTTATAAAACAGAATTTGTGTGCAGGTGAGCGTATGCATGGTTTTATAAAATATTAATATTTATTTATTTTAGGCATACACACTGGTTTAGTAGAGATCCTCCGCAAACAACAGACTGTGTAGCTCCACTGTTTAGTAATGCTACCACAATGTATTATAGTACAGTACGGTTATTTGGGACACCTTATACCACTTTTGACAATGGAAGCGGATACATTAAGATGCATTATGTCTTGGGTTGTAATGGCCTGAGCAGCATGTGGCCTGATGATTGAGGGCTCATGTGATGTTCTTCCCAAAGCACCACCATCACATCAGGCTTTAAAGGTGAGATTTGTTGAACTTGGCGACTCCAGTTTCCCAAATTCCCGCTGGCGTTCACCTATTCCTTGTCCCACTCCTCGGCACTCCTCGCCCCTCTCTGTACCGCAACAGACGTCTTATCAAACGTGACTGATTGCTGTAATCTGGGCTCTGGGCTGCCATTAAGCAAATTACCTGAATCACTGCAAGGATTAGTCTCATTAACACATGATTAGCATCAAATTAAAATAATGAGTGTTTAACTTGTGATGTCTTCCAGTTGTTGGAACAGGTTGATGAGCCACAGCACAATGGAGGGGCAGAGCTAAAGAGTTTAAAATGATGGAGGGCAAAACAGTAGAGGGGCAAAGCATGTGGGCAAAGGTCCAGGGTTAAGGGGGGACCCCACGCTTACATCGTCAACGCTACATTAAGCGTACCACAAATATTTATTTTTTAGCCTATATTTAATACAGTGTAGCACAGGGTCGGCAACCTTAGGCGCTCTTGTCACTATTGGCCCACACACACTACACTAACAGCATACTTACAGATATGTAACCAGCTCCACTGCAAACACTGTCATAAAAATGCTATTAAAGTTTAATCAGGGGCAGCATGACGCTGCCGGCAGTCTGTCTGCACATTAAAAGAACTCGAAGAAAATGAATGAATGAAACCGTGTCCACTGGGTTTTATCTCAGCCCCAAAGTGTCCATCCACTGAGTAATAGATTTTATTTTATTTGTTTATTTTATTGTATATGTTTTCATTCATTCATCATCATTTTCTACCGCTTTGTCCCGTTAGGGGTCGCGGGTGACTGGACTCTATCCCAGCAACTTTGGGCCTGAGGCGGGGTACACCCTGGACAATGGCCAGTTAGTCGCAGGGCTGACATTTAGTGCTGACAGACAGTGACATACAACGATTCACTCTCACATTTATTCACTAGGGACACTTTAGAGTTGCCAATTAACCTATACATGCATGTGTTTGGACGGTGGGAGGAAGCCGGAGTACCCGGAGAGAACCCACGGTAACACAGAGAGGACATGCAGACTCCTCACAGAAAGACCAGAGTTGAGGATGTTTGAGTCGGCCGGGCTTTGAACTCACAACCATCTTGTTGTGAGGCAGGAGTGTTAACCACTGCTTATGTTACTGAGGGAATTACAGTGAAACAAAAATTGACTGCAGTTATGCGTTTTATGAAAAGTGCTCGATTGAGGGTGCGAGCGGGGAATGAGCTGGAATGGCTCTACCAGGTGAACCCCTAAGGCACCCCCACAATTAATTTTCAAACTGTAGAGTGGTACGGTTGATCTGGAGGTACAGCTGTATACTGCTGCAGTAAACATTAGAATGTTTCTGGTTTATTCCCAGCTTTATGAACATTAAATAAGCGAGTTGCACAAATTGCCTACATTTTATGTCCTCACTGTTAACTGTTACAATATTTGCTTGTGTTTTAGGTAATGTAGACAAATAAATGCCATCTTTATTCACAAAGTGAGAGCAGCTGCTACAAAAAAAAACTTTCGCTTTGCATTTTTGTCCGAGTTAGAATTCTCTGACGTCCAATTGCAAAGTATAAACCAAAGGCCAAAGCCTCAAAACATACTTATTTCACCAAACGTATGGAGACTGATGGTTGTAGCTGTAGGTACACGTTTACCAGTGTTGTGCCTGAACGCGTTCATTGAACGATAGTTCATGAACTCGTTCATATTTTGGGCGAACGTGAACTGAACGTGCTGTATTACCGCCTGATGAACGTTACTGTGAACTCGTTCATTCTGGTGTCTGTGAACGGCACGCTCTCTCAGGTTAACTTCGTTCAATAGGGTGCCAGATTTCTATAGAGCCTTCCAGGCGAAAACCCGGCTAAAACACCGCAAACGGGTCTTAATATGTAGCGGAAAAACACCAAACCTGGCAACACCAGCCACCTGTGTCGCACCGCCGTCCGCCGCATGCGTGACGCGTCATCAAAAAAAAAAAAAAAAAAAGCATGGAGGCGACAGCAGCATGTAGTAAGGCGTATGATCATTTAAATTCATTCATGTAACTTGTTTGTTGAACCTGCCTGGTCTATTTTTCCAGGATTCCAATATTCTGTTTTAGCATGTGGACAATGGAAGATTATTAAAATTTAAAAACGTTTTCACCCTAATGATTACTGTCCTGTTTTTCTTTTAATAATTCCTCATTAAAAAAGACCATTCAAGCAGCACGTTTGTCCTCATGTTCTTGAGAATGTACTGTAGGGTTGAAAGCTGCAGCTGCTACTAGTGTGGAGTGAATGGACAGCAACAAAGCATTAAAGCAACAGTGTCCCCTCAATGCTAATGTAAACCCTGGTTGGATAAGGATTGAAAATTGGATATGAAAATTAAATCTGACGCATAGCTTCATTGTTAAAACTGATAAAATAATTGCTGTCTGTGATTCTACTGTATATGGGCTGTGGCAATAATTTTGAAAAATAATAGCTCGCAGCAACATATGGAAAAAAAGAACTGGAAAAAAAAAAAGAAAAAAGAAAGGAACTGTGAACTTAGTTCAAAATTTTGAAGTTTGAACTATGAACTGAACTAGTTCATTTTAAAATTTGTGAACTGAACTTTGAACTAGTTCTTGTAGAAAGTGAACTTTCCCAACACTGACGTTTACACTGGTTGTAGCTGTAGGTACACGTTTACAGTGGTTGTAGCTGTAGGTACACGTTTACACTGGTTGTAGCTGTAGGTACACGTTTACACTGTTTTTCTCTTTTCTCCCTTCTCCTAGGGTGGACGCAGAGGGCCCCCACCCCATCTGTCATCTACCTTGATGTTGGCTGCGGCCCCATCCACTATTGCACACTCAGAGTGGACACTGGACACTGCCAATATAAATGTTTTTATTTGTGAAAATGTTTGTGTATTTCTATGTATTTTTCAACTGTCCCGGACACATTCCTGCACGGCCTGTCTGTCCTGGGAGTGGATCCCTCCTTCTGTGGTTCTCCCTGAGGTTTCTCTTTTTTCCCGGCTGGGTTTTTTTTGGAGTTTTTCCTCTGACCCTGATGGAGGGTCTAAGGACAGGGGATGTTGTCTAGTGCAGTCTGTTAAGCCCTTTGAGGCGACTGTTGTTGTGATATTGGGCTATACAAAAATAAATGTCTTGTCTTGTCTTGTCAAAGCGTTCCATGATGGTGTTCTCTTCGGACCCCTTTAGACAATGTAATTTGACCTGCACTGACCTGTACCACCCCAGCCTTTATAGGACTGTAGTAATTATTTTTTGTGAACTCGATGTGGTCATTCCTTCGTGCTTACTAAACATAGTAAACCAATTTGTAAGGAAACAGCAAATAACATACTTTGTTTGCCCAATATGTCTACCATTTTTGTCTGAGACCACAACATACATTGGTATATACATTATCTATCTATTTTTTAAATTCACTGTTAGATATTTTTCCCTAAGCAACAAAAATACAATACTACTTTTGTCTCAAATCCCAGAGTCCGCAGACAAACATCTGTTAAGGTATAATTAATCACTGTTCGCAGATTATACTTTCCTTCAACCTGTTGACATTTCCCCCGGAAGCTTTCCCGTTGCAAAACACAGAATTATGATCTTCTTTACCGTCCCCTCTTTGCAAAGGTTATCAAATGGTCAAGAGTGTAGGGCACCTTCTGCTTTCATCCCAACAAAAGATTTAGTTAAATTCCACAAATGCACTCAGTACAGTTAAAAAAAAAAAAGAAAAAAACGATAATGTTAACCTGCTGCTATAGCGATTAGCGACCCGGAATGACATTCTAAAATATAGACATCAAGTATAGTGCAATTTAATGCTGTACAATGATTCCTTTCTCTACTAATGAAACAATAGCACTAAACACCGAAGCCTCCATTAATTTAATCTTCCTGGGATTATCTTCTCCGGTGTAAGACGGCTCGTGAATATTAAATACATATCCCGTGCAGATGCTCCGACAACAACTGCCACAGGGATAATGTCAACAGATTTTTTTCCCGGTTTCTTCATATGGGCGGAATTACTTGGTGAAACATTTACGGCCCGAGCATTTGCAGAAGTCTCTCCATTAAAGCCTGAATGTCATGACACTAAACGGGTGGGGTTGGAAGGCGGCTTTTGTGTTAATGGCCTTGTGTTATTTCGGATTGGACTGAAATTAAAAGGTTTAGGATGATCCATCTCAGCCATAAACGCACCAAGAGCAGAAGAGGGGGTGTTGTGTCCCCCTCTTCTGGGTTCCAGACATATTTTTTCCAGGACAATATGAGTGGTCTAATGGCTATGACAAATGTAAAAGGGACCAAACAAGGCTAGAAAGAAAATGAACCAGTGTACACAAACTTAAAATTAATTTCAAAACTCACAACCTTCTCGCTGTGCCATGTGCCCAATGAAATTAAATTTCACTACTAGTATGGCCACTAGCCTCACTCTTAGCAGAGCATCCGGTGTCTGTTTTCCCAGGTAGGGCCGCATGCCCATCGCATACAAAAACTATTTATGATTGCAATATGTGTATTTTGTAATGGATGGATGGATGGATGGATGGACATAAATCTTTTACAGTAGGCTATTAAACTTTTATTTCACTTTAACTTTATTTACTTTTTAAGACCAAATAGTGCATCCAAATATTGCAGGTCACAATCAAAATATTCATCACATATTGTTTCCATGTTTTCCTGATAATAATAATAATAATAATAATAATAATAATAATAATAATAATAATAATAATAATGTTTCATTCATTCTGTCCTAATCCAAAACCTTTTCTTGTGCAGTTGATGGAGGTTCACATTCAGCCTCTTCACAACAACACCAAATAGCCAAGGGCAATAGCCGATAACTAATGTTTGGAATGTTGCAATTATCATGGCAAAGTACTTACAGGGATCAAATTAAAAAATTAATTAAGGAGCGCACTTAATTAAGAAACACTTTTGGGGGTACATGATAAATTATGACATCTATTAAATCTTCCGCTACACACCGTAATGGGCTTCTTTGCTCCTGGGTATAAGCACGATTCCGATCAGGTTCAAGGGACTCTCCAAGGACTGCACTATTTATGAAGGAGTTTTATGAGGAATAATGTTTCCCTGCGAGGAAGACAGCAGCAGACAGACAGACACTGTTCTAGTGTTTTCAGGCTTTTTCTGCATCTTGTCTCATCATGTCACCATTAATTGAAACACGGTGTGGTAAATGTTTCGTTTCAGGGATTCAAATGATATTAGCAGAGATACATGCAAACGTGATTAGTACCCTACAGCACTTTTGCAAATTGATTAAGCTATTGTTGTTTAAATGGACGTAGATTTAGAACTGTCTTAAATTTGTGTATAATGTAGGCCCGGTTGTATGAGGGGTGGAGCTAACAGAAATTATTGCAGTATAAGTGGATGGATGGAGTATAAGTGCACGTAAAATACATATTATTTGATAAATTGACAAATTTTATATTACGTAAATATATAAAAGAATGTGCATTTGATAAAAGTGATAAACTGACAAGTAAAGGTTTAAGTGAACTGACTTTTTTCAATTTGCATCAACCAGAGGTTGTGCTAACCGAATATTTTCTGTCATTGATGTTTTTTATTTTGTTTTTTTTGTGATAGAAAATCTGAATCCCATCCGTCCACCATTTTGACGGATTACTCTGAGGGTGATTTATTGTAATTTGTACAACTGTCCAGTTGTTGGCAAAAGTACAGATTAATTAGTAATTATCGTGCATTGTCTTCTCTTTGTCATTGCTGCATTTAGTTGCAAAAAAGTCACGGCAGCTGAGTGTGAGTAGTTTCTTCAAACCACCAAATAGTACTGATATTGTTAAAAAAAGGTAAAAAAAAAAGAGGACATAATGCAGTGGAGGACGGAGGAGGACAAACAGACAACACTGAACAGGGAAGGCAGTCAGATATACAGAACAGTCATTGAATTAAGTTAAGCCAATTTTTGTTATTTCCTTTTGTAGTCGGAATTATATTCTGTAATATACAGTGTTCAATAGCTGCCTGTTCAAGCACAAAATATCCGTTCGCTGTCAGTGCAGAAATAATTCTGCTTCGTGTTGAATATGAAGTTACGTTTTTCTTCATCTGTTGTTCAAAAATTTAACAATCTGCTTTCTATGCTTGTCTTATTTGTGTAAATTCTTGTGAGTAAAACAAAAAGCTGATATAAGTATTATAAAAGTATGAAAATAAAAAATGACAGGTAAATATATGATGTGCGTTGAAGCTAGTATCATTGCAGTTTTGCACTTGTACTTGCACTTTGCAAGCCTGTTAACCCAGCATATTCATTACTTAGTACTTTTCTTAGACAGAGAGTTTAGTAAAACTGTTTAAAATAAGATATACAGACTGTACAGACTGTTGACGAGCACTGTTCACCAGATGTGGAGTTATTACTGCTAAAGTGCCGTCCGTATTACATACCGAGGGAATTTACTGCTGTGTTTTTGGCCGCTGTTTACATCCCCCCGCGTGCTGACGCCACAGCAGCACTCAGCAAACTCCATGACGTCATCAGCGCGTTAGAAACGGCTCATCCTGACGCTGTTTTTATTGTTGCTGGTGACTTCAACCACTGTAGTTTGCGGACTGTATTCCCCAAATACCACCAGCATGTTGACATTCCCACCCGTGATAAAAACACTCTTGACCACGTCTACAGCAACATACGTGGTGCATACAGGGCTGCACCCCGCCCCACTTCGGACACTGGACCACATCTCTTTGTTCCTGTACCCTGCTTACAGACAAAGACTGAAACAAGCACACCCTGTCACCAAACAGATCAAACTCTGGACCCCGGAGCGAGATCACCCTGCAGGATTGTTTTGCACTGACAGACTGGGATGTGTTTAAAGCTGCAGCCACTGTGGAGGACTCTTCCATCAGTGTACAGGATTATGCTGAGTATGTGTCTGGGTACATCAGCACTTGTGTTGATAACATCGTGCCCACCATACAAATCAGGAAGTTTCCCAACCAGAAGCCCTGGATAAACAGTCAGGTACGTCACATGCTGCGTGCTCGCTCTCTTGCATTTAGATCAGGCAATGAGAACGAGTACAAAGCTGCAGTATGGACTGAGAAAAGCCATCACAGCGGCCAAGAGGCAGTACAGAGAGAAGCTGGACAGCTTCTACTCTACTGCGATTCAGGGCGGATGTGGCAAGGCCTGCAGCACATCACAGACTACAGGACCACCACCAACAACATCGCATCAACAGACAGCCTGCCGGATGACCTCAACAATTTCTACGCCCGCTTTGAGGCTCCCAGCAACACTGCAGAGAGGGAGCTCACACACACCTGGTTCACCCAACACCCCTCCTCCACCAACCATCTCAACAACACAGGTACACAGAGCTCTGAGGAAGATCAACCCCCGCAAAGCAGCAGGACCAGACAACATTCCTGGGCGGGCCCTCAGAGCATGTGCCAACGAGCTGGTTGATGTTTTCACCTCCATCTTCAACCTCTCCCTCAGCCAGCGCATTGTACCACCATGCTTCAAGACCACGACCATCGTCCCCCTGCCCAAGAAGAACCCACCCACCTGCCTGAATGACTACAGGCCAGTGGCACTCACTCCAATCATTATGAAGTGTTTGAGAGAGTGGTGCTGGCCCACATTCAGAGCAGCATACCGGACACCATTGACCCCCTGCAGTATGCCTACCGACCCAACAGGTCCACCTCGGATGCTATCGCTACTGCTGTCCACTACTCCCTGTCACACCTGGAGAACAAGGACTCATACATACGGATACTTTTTATAGATTACAGCTCCGCCTTCAACACGGTCATCCCACACAAACTCACCCACAAACTGTCCACACTTGGTTTGCACCCCACCCTCTGTGACTGGCTCCTAGATTTCCTGACTGGCAGGCCTCAGTCTGTCAGGATTGGTAATAGGACTTCAGCCAGCACCATCACAAACATTGGTACTCCACAGGGCTGTGTACTCAGCCCCATCCTCTACACCCTGTACACCTACGACTGTGTCGCCTCTCACAAGGACAACATCATCCTGAAGTTTGCTGACGACACCGCAGTGATAGGACGACGCTGGCGGTGACGAGGCAGCTTACAGGAGGGAGGTGGCCAGTCTGGTGTCATGGTGTGAAGACAACAACCTCACCCTCAACACGGACAAGACAAAGGAGATGATAGTGGACATGAGGAGAGAGAGGAGAACGCCTCAGCCACTGTTCATCCGGGAGCTTGAAGTGGAGAGGGTGAGCAGCTTCAAATACTTGGGTGTCCACATCAATGAGGACCTCACTTGGACACCTCACATCACGCAGCTGGTCAAGAAGGCTCAACAGCGGCTGTATTTTCTGAGGAGGCTGAGGAAGTTTGGCATGTCGCCCAAGATCCTCAGCAACTTCTACAGCTGCACCATTGAGAGTGTCCTGACCAGCTGCATCACTGTGTGGTACGGCAGCACTTCTGTCATGGACCGCAAACGCCTGCAGAGAGTGGTGAAGACTGCGCAGAAGATCACCAGGACTCCACTGCCCTCTCTGCAGAGCATCTACCACCGCAGAGTCCACAGAAGAGCTGCTTCCATCCTCAAAGACCCTCCCACCCCCAACATGGTCTGTTCACACTTCTACCCTCAGGACGGAGGTACAGAAGTGTGAAATGCAGGACTTCCAGAATGAAGAACTCATTCTTTCCCTCTGCCATAAGACTCCTAAACAGCAGATAGGAGTCTACAATCACAATCACAACATTACATGAACAATTGTTTACCTACTGCACTACCTCACTTTACTTTACACCGTCACTTTACTTTACATGTCACTTTACACCATCACAACTGCACTACCTCACTTTACTACTTTACTCCTTTTGCCCTCTTGTATTTTTTTTTTGTATATTTGTATTTTTTGTACTGCATTATTATCACTTAGTATATTTGTCTTATTTTTTATTTTTACTTACTTGTGTGACATTTTACTGTGGACGGCAAAGTAAGAATTTCATTGTACAGGGAAACATGCTTTCTGTCTGTACACATGACAATAAACACTTTGAATCTTGAATCTTGAATCTTGAATCTAAAATTACTGAAAACCAAAGTTGTGTTCAAAACCCACACACACAAGTATGTGGGACTGTATCGCGGGGGGGTCCTCCCGAGAAAATTATAGTTAAAACAGATCCTTTTAATCTGCAGCATTTTAGATGATGTTTTAATATTTTAGCTGGCCATTGTGAGTTGCCCCAACATCACAGACTGAAGACTTTAAAACAGAATCAAGGTCAAAAATAGTTTATAAAACCCACCTTCTTTTTATGCCTATGGTGTGGAGCCCCCTAAATTGGGGGCTTTTGCCCTGAAACCCCATCACATTGATCCACTTCTGTTTTGAGACAAACCTGTCAACAAGCTGCAACTTTAGCCTCTTTACAAGCCTTTTTTATGTAGGAAATATTGATAGTTAAAGTGTAACTAAAGCCCTGGCAAGAGCCTAACTCCACCCACTGATAATATTTGAAAAATGCTGGAAAAGTAGGCAGAGCCCAGCAGAAACAGAGGGGACAAACCGAGGGCGGAGCTCAGCGGGGGCGTGAACCTGAGACCCGCAGTGACGGATTGATTGACAGCAGCTGTCAGACTCGCAAAGACGGAGACTTGAAGGACGCCAGTAGCTTTGCTACGGAGCGGTCCTTTGAACCGGAGGACATTTCTGTGCACACAGGGCTAGAGCCTTATCAGTTTGTGCCACTGGCTCAAACCGCGGTCTCAACAACTCCCAAAGTTAACGAGCGATGTCTTGCAGCACAAGAGAGAACGGGGCCAGTGATAAAATGTTAGCAATTTAGGCTAATGCTCAGCAAATGCTCTATCACTAGAGCATAGAGCATATTGTAGTTTTACACTTACCTTCATCTATTTGGTGACACTTTTAAAATAGAAGAGATCATTGTTTTAATAAATAAGTACATTTTATTTACTCTCCACTTACACATACTGTACATGTGCACCAGCTATTTCAGCGGTTATAGACCCTTGTCTGCTGCAGTCTGGTCAGGTGGTGCTGGGGAGACCTGGGCCAGCAGGTACAAGACAAGACAAGACATTTATTTTTGTATAGCCCAATATCACAACAACAGTCACCTCAAAGGGCTTAACAGACTGCACTAGACAACATCCCCTGTCCTTAGACCCTCCATCAGGGTAAGGAAAAAAAAACAAAAAAACCCAGCCGGGAAAAAGAGAAACCTCAGGGAGAACCACAGAAGGAGGGATCCACTCCCAGGACGTGCGGTTTAGTGTGTATCTACAGCTACAACCAGTGTAAACGTGTACCTACAGCTACAACCAGTGTAAACGTGTACCTACAGCTACAACCAATGTAAACGTGTACCTACAGCTACAACCAGTGTAAACGTGTACCTACAGCTATAACCAGTGTAAACGTGTACCTACAGCTACAACCAGTGTAAACGTGTACCTACAGCTACAACCAGTGTAAACGTATACCTACAGCTACAACCAGTGTAAACGTGTACCTACAGCTACAACCAGTGTAAACGTGTACCTACAGCTACAACCAGTGTAGCGTGTACCTACAGCTACAACCAGTGTAAACGTATACCTACAGCTACAACCAGTGTAAACGTGTACCTACAGCTACAACCAGTGTAAACGTGTATCTACAGCTACAACCAGTGTAAACGTGTACCTATGATCAATCAGTCTCCATACGTTTGGTGAAATAAGTATGTTTTGAGTTTGCTTTTGAAAACCTCAACAGAGTCAGCTCGCCGTGGGGTTGAGGAGATCCTCGAAGTATTCCTTCCACCGTCTAACAATGTCCCCACCGGTACTAAAATGGCCCCCACAGTCACCAAGATGCTTATCCTATCAATATGGGCCAACATTTCTAGAATTAAGGTGCGGTGTGTAGCGCAGTGGCTCAGTCGTAAGAGCTGTTGTCCTTCAACTGGAAGGTAGGCGGTTCGAATCCCGCTCTCCCTACAGTTCATACTGACGTTGTGTCCTTGGGCAAGACACTTAACCCACCTTGCCTACAGTCCTTCAGGTGAGTGAACTTTATACTCAAATGTCAAAACCTTTACTCAAATCAATGAACAGCACTAATAAAGCCCCATTCTTACAGATCATTAAAGTGTAACTAAACCCCTGGAAAGAGCCGAACTCTGCCCACTGGCAATATTTGAAAAATGCTGGAAAAGTAGGCAGAGCCCAGCGGAGACAGAAGGGAGAACCCGAGGATGGGGCTGAACCAGGGGCGGGACCTGAAACCCAACAGAGGTGGATTGATTGACAGTGAGAAGCGCAAAGATGGAGTGACTGGAGTGACGCTAGTAGCTTTGCAACAGAGCAGTCATTTAAAGTGGAGGACTTTTCTCCCCCTCCTAACCCTAACCACCTCACTAAAAACAGATAAAGCTAATGCAAAAAAAATCTACGCTAACCTAAAGCTATCCTAACTGATGCAATACTAACTAACTTTGCTTAAAACAAAACTACACTAAGAACTAACTGCTTTGCTATTTAATTAACTAGGCTACAAGAAATAATCTAAATATCTATATAAATGGCTATGCTAACTAGATGCTAATAGAGGCTATCCTGATCGTTTTCAATACTTGCAATTCCAACTCCTGACTCGCTACGGGTTTTTGACGGAACAAGATGTTTTTATACCAGGGGCATAAGCCAATGCCAAGGGTGTGGTGGGGTCGTGCCAGGGGCGTGGGTGGTGAGCCGTTAGTCGAGCCAGTATACGTCACAGAAGGAGACAACTACAAATAGAGAAATTCAACTGCAGTAACCGTCGTTCAACCTGAAGAGGGCCTCACTTAGACGGTTTTACACCATAAATTGTAGAATGAATATACTTTATACTCAAATGTCAAAACTTTTACTCAATTCAATGAACAGCACTAATAAGGGCCAATTTTTACAGATCATTAACTAAAAAAAGTTGTTTTAGGGTTTAGTTACTCTTTAACAAAAAAGTTGTTTTAGGGTTTAGTTACTCTTTAAGGGCAGTGTGAGAAAGCTCTGTAATTAATGCAGCTGCGCCTCAACAGCACTATCACAGTCTGAACCAGGTTTACTCATCACTAGAACAATAGAAGAGCATAAAACAAGCTGCAAAGGAAAGAAAAACTCCATGCACAGGCTTTAATCTGGAGACTATTGTTCAAAACATTTATTTATGCTTTGTGTTTAAGAGCTCCATTTCTGATAGAAGCTAATTTCTGAGCTTCAGTCTCTTTCCACAAGATAGAGACTGAAGTGCTCAGACAACACACACAGACCTAAAACTGCAGGGAAAGCTTTTGGCTTTGACTTGATCCTTCATGTAGCATAGATCTTTTAATGTGGGCTTTTAACCGGTCTCGTAGGCAGCTGCAGGAGAACTCCAGCTGACCACAGCTCAGATGCGTACTAGAGACTAAAGAAAGTGTCACAAAGCACACCGAGGCTATGCGTGGGCTGCACAGCCTCTTAGCAATAGCTCATGTTTGTCCAGAGAGGTCCTGTCTGAATATGACTACGGTTTCAGAAAAGACATTTGACATTTCCATCATGACGCTCTCTCTCTCTGACGCCGCAGCCCGCTTTTTTACGCTAAAAATTAAGAGCAAATTTTTTTGCAAAACTGTCGCTGAAACTGGTTTTAAACATCTCAACACTGTCCAACACGGGACAGACAGAAGTAGATAAAAGGTCAAAAGCACAAACTAAACAGCTGTATGTGCCTTGAGGCTGAATGAAAGATTTGTGCATCATACTGTTACAAGCTGAACATGAGCGTCATGCAGGGTTACTAATATAAATATAAATATTCACAGTAGGTATTGTTAAACTTATAACAGGGCTTTTAAAAGTACAATTGAAGAGGACCCCCAATCATTTGAACAATATAATTAAATTAAATTAAATTAAGTTAAATATGAGTTTTCTCAATGGGCAACTACTTAAAAAAAACCATAAAAATAAATAATAATAATAATAATAATAATAATAATAATAATAATAATAATAATAATAATGTGCGTTAATCCTGTTTGGCATGCAATTTTACAGGCCCCTTCTCCACTTGAGTTTGACTCACATATGCACAGGCTGTTTCATAGTGCAACACTTTCATAGTATGGATCTGAAAATTAACACCAGAAGCTTGTTTATATGAGTCTATTTTTTAACTCCCACAGTGTTAATTTAACACTGGACATTTTTCTGTGTGCAGGCCAAATTGGTGACAAAATAAAAGTCTAGCATAACCCCTGGACTGATTGCGCAAAAGTTAAATATTGTAATTTAACCAATTTTATCAACTAAATATATTCAAATATACTGTTATGAAACAAAATGTCATTACTTTTCCAAAACTTTGTGGGTTAATCTGTTCTTCCAAAATGTTTCCAGGCCTGGAAACTGCTGTTATAAAATTCCATAACCTTTCCAGATTTTTCATGACCATACAAACCCTGTAGTATGTTCACTTGTATTGAAGTGTTTAAACATGTTTTTTACTAATCCTCTTGATACTGTATTTCACTGACCTAATGTTATCTGTCTGGATGTTTGTTTTTGTGCCCGTTATGTCTTCTTTGTTTACCATCAACCTGCCAATGGGTTTACAGATAAAAATTAGCCTACATGGCTAACTCTGGCACGTTTATATGCTGGACTAACAACACATCTTGATTGTGTCTTGATTCCCATATTAAATAAATAAACATAAAACTTAAGATGAAAATATTGTTTTAATTGTCACTTAACACATTACACTCAAGTCATTCATCACATCCAGGTTTCCCTCCCAGCCCTCCCGGGTCAGGTTAGTTAAAAAAACACAATTTGAATTCCCTGAGACAGTGAAACAAAAAATTACATTTGAAACATTGTTGTAGGAGTCCTCATTAAGCACAAATCAATGTATTTTTTATGCAAAATTAATATTACAAGGCTTTAAATCTAATTTAACCATTCCACTAAATAGTATTTTACTATCAATCTATACATGATAGTAAATACAATGAAAGTGGTGTTTTACTCACGTGAATCTTGAGTTATCCAGGTTTATAAAACAAGGTTGTGATCTCTGTTAAAAAGGAATAGGTTGGGTGACTTTCTTGAATGGCATCTAAGATTCAAAATCCTTCTGGCATGAGATTATGATGTCCTTCTTTTCTAACATGTATTTACGTGGCCTCTTTGGTTCCATGAGTGAACTAACACTGAGGAGATTACTAATGAACTCATTATTTACATGAGTCTAACAGGTGTTCTCTATCTGTATGATTATGGAGATGATCTTTATTTAACCACTGTAGGCAGATGTTTCCCTTCAAAAGGAACAATTTACAGTTGTTCTCATAAGCACAACTGTAAGCAGAATTTGTGATTTTTGGGACATTTTTCAGAGAATATGAATGGTAACACAAAAACCTTTCTTTCACTCATAGTTTTGGGTGAAGCCATTTATTGTCAAACAATTGTGTTTACTCTTTTTAAATCATAATGACACCGAAACTACACAAATGACGTTTGTGTAAAAGTTTATATACCCTGGTGATTTTGGCTTGATAACATGCACACAAGTTGACACAAACAAAAGGTTTGAATGGCTAATAAAAGTAACCATCCTCACCTGTGATCTGTTTGTCTGCTTGTAATCAGTGTCAGACCCTTGCAACTTTCATCCCGTGCTGCAATGACGTTTCTGTATTCTGAGTCATGGGAAAAGCAAAATTGTCAAAAGGATCTGCGGGAAAAGGCAATTGAACTGTATAGAACAGGTAAGAGATATAAAAAGATATCCAAGAATTGAGAATGCCAATCAGCAGTGTTCAAAATGAGGGGGGGAGCGCCCCGTCACCATGTGGAGAAAGCTCATTTCTGCCACTTGTATCCGGGATCTTGTTCTTTCGGTCATGACCCAAAGCTCATGTCCATAGGTGAGAGTAGGAACATAGATTGACCGGTAAATCGAGAGCTTTGCCTTGTAGCTCAGCTCCTTCTTCACCACGACAGACCGGTACATCGACTGCATCACTGCAGAAGCTGCACCGATCCATCTGTCAATCTCACGTTCCCTCCTTCCCTCACTTGTGAACAAGACCCCAAGATACTTGAACTCCACTTGAGGCAGGATCTCTCCACCAACCTGAAGGGGACAAGCCACCCTTTTCCGACTGAGAACCTTGGTCTCAGACTTGGAGGTGCTGATCCTCATCCCAGCTGCTTCACACTCGGCAGCAAACTGTCCCGGTGCACACTGGAGGTCCTGGCTTGATGAAGCCAACAGGACAACATCATCTGCAAAAAGCAGAGACGAGATCCTGTGGTCCCCAAACCAGACTCCCTCTGGCCCCTGGCTGCGCCTAGAAATCCTGTCCATAAAGATAATGAACAGGACCGGTGACAAAGGGCAGGCCTGGCAAAGTCCAACATGCACTGGGAACAGGTCTGACTTACTGCCGGCAATGCGAACCAAGCTCCTGCTCCGGTTGTACAGGGAGCGGACAGCCCTTAGCAAAGGGCCCCGGACCCCATACTCCCAGAGCACCCCCCACAGGGCGCCACGAGGGACACAGTCGAATGCCTTCTCCAGATCCACAAAACACATGTGGACTGGTTGGGCAAACTCCCATAAACCCTCCAGCACCCTGGAGAGGGTATAAAGCTGATCCAGTGGTCCACGACCGGGACAAAAAAACGCATTGTTCCTTTTCAGGATTCAAAGAAAAACCCACAAATAACTTAAGCTGAAATATTTTTTTTTTAGATTTAAATTTTTCTTCAAACATGTAAACTACACAAAATACCTCAAAACATCAACTCCACAACCATTACAAACAAAGCAACAAAACAAAATATATTGTAACACAATACATACAAAGAAATAGCTTTTTACATGTCCAAAAGAAGGAGCGGGAAGAAGTAAGACTTACTTAATTCCACTCCCTATGTTTTTATTAAAAAATGACATGGTTTCCCATTGTCTTGATCTCAAGAACAATAGAAATATTGGTATAATTCAGACAACCAGTTGTGTTAATAATTCATATAACTTTTCATTAAATGGATGATTGAGAGTATTGAATTATAATTACTTCCCCAGATTTCATACATAAGGTAAGACCAAAGAACAGTACAAAATATGCAATGATTTCTAATCAAGTATTTTGCCTTATACATTATTGAAATACTTTGAGATACTGTTCTCAATATATTTGTATATCTTTCCAATTAATTTGATCATCAATTATCACTCCAAGAAATCAGATTTTCTGCACTCCAAAAATCATTAATTTAGATTTACTCAAATTAAGTGTTCATTTATTTGAATCAAACCAACCTTTAATTTTTTTTATTGCTTTTATCAACTCATCTAAATACAGGAATCTTTGGCAAAAAAGTGGTGTGGCTGTTTCAAGATGCACAATAAGGAGGCACTTGAACTGCATAGTTGAGAAAGCCATTACTACCCAAATGCAACAAAGCATCCCGCTTACAATACGCCAAACAGCACAGAGACAAGCCTCAAAACTTCTGAAACAAAGTCATGTGGAGAGATGAGACCAAAATGTAACTTTTTGGCCACAACCATAAATGTTATATTTGTAGAGGAGTCAATAAGGCCTCTGATGAAAGGCACACCTATCCTACTGTCAACATGGAGGTGGATCGCCACAGGGCCCAGCCGGGCTCAGCCGGGCTCAGCCCGAAGGAGTGAAGTGGGCCCACCGTAAGGATCCGGTGCAAAGTGGATTGGGTGGCAGTCGAAGGCGGGGGCCTCGGCGACCCAATCCTCGGACACAGAATCTGGCGCTAGAGACATGGAATGTCACATCGGTGGTGGGGAAGGAGCCTGAGCTTGTGCGAGAGGTCGAGCGATACCAATTAGAGATAGTCGGGCTCACCTCGACGCACAGCTTGGGCTTTGGAACCCAACTCGAGAGAGGCTGGACTCTCCACTACTCTGGGGTTTCCTGCGGCGAGAGGCGGCGGGCTGGTGTGGGCTTGCTCATTGCCCCCCGGCTCAACCGCCATGTGTTGGAGTTCACCCCGGTGAACGAGAGGGTTGCTTCCCTGCACTTTCGGGTTGGGGATAGGTCTCCCCCTGTTGTTTGTGCTTACGGGCCAGTAGTAAGCACAAAGTGTGCAGTGCAGAGTATCCAGCCTTTTCGTTTACCGGGGTGAACTCCAACACATGGCGGCTGAGCCGTTGAACGAGAGGGTTGCTTCCTTGCACTTTCGGGTGGGGATAGGTCTCCCACTGTTGTTTGTGCTTACGGGCCAGTAGTAAGCACAAAGTGTGAAGTGGAGAGTACCTGGCCTTCTACTGAGGGACTTCAGCGCTCACGTGGGCAGCAACAGTGACACCAGAAAGGGGCGCGATTGAAAGGAACGACCCTCCGATCTGAATCTGAGCGGTGTACTGTTATTGGACTTCTGTGCTAGTCACAGTTTGTCCATAAAGAACACCATGTTCAAACATAAGGGTGTCCACCAGTGCTCGTGGCGCCAGGACACCCTAGGCTGGAGATCGATGATCGCCTTTGTAGTTGTTTCATCTGACCTTTGGCCCTATGTCTTGGACATCACACTTAGGTAAAGAGAGGGGCAGAGCTGTCAACTGATCACCACCTGGTAGTGAGTTGGATTTCAACTCCTATCTCCGGCAGAGCTTCGACCAGATCCCAGTAGGCTGGAGACATTGAGTCAGAGTGGACCATGTTCTCCACCTCCATTGTCGACGCGGCCATTCGGAGCTGTGGCCGTAGAGTAGCTGGTGCCTGTCATGGCGGCAACCCCCAAACCCGGTGGTGGACACCAGAAGTAAGGGATGCCGTAAAGCTGAAGAAAGAGACCTATCGAGCCTGGTTGGTTTGTGGGACTCCTAAGGCAGCTTAGAGTCTGATTTGGGGACCACAGGATCTCGTCCCTGCTTTTTGCAGATGATGTTGTCTTGTTGGTTCCATCAAGCCAGGACCTTCAGTGTGCACTGAGACAGTTTGCAGCCGAGTGTGAAGCGGCTGGGATAATGATCAGCACCTCCAAGTCTGAGACCATGGTTCTCAGTCGGAAAAGGGTGGCTTGCACCCTTCAGGTTGGTGGAAAGCTCCTGCCTCAAGTGGAGGAGTTTAAGTATCTTGGGGTCTTGTTCACGAGTGAGGGAAGGAAGTAAGATTTAGAGACAGATCGGTGCAGCTTCTGCAGTGATGCTGTCGAACGATACCTTAACATCAGTCTGAAACATAATCATGGAGAAAAAAAAAAGGAGCTCCTGCTCCTTCCAGGCTTTTGAGCTCTGACTGTATAATTCTGTAATATGCAGCTTTTTACTTCAGTCAGGAATAACAACAATCATGGTTAAAATATTAACCCAAAGGGAATGTGCAACAAATGTTTCCACACTCTGCTCTGGTGACTGCCTATATAAGTGAGGGACAAATGCCAATGACATTCAGATAAAGAATTACATTAAAATGCATTCTAATGACACATCTAAACTCTTTAACAACTTTGCACTTGCACAAGCCTAAAAAAAGCCTGTGTCACTGCCACAGTGTCTCAGGACACACAGCACGCCTGAGATCTATCTGTACACTGTCAACACTGTAATAAAACCAACAAAGCCTTGTCTGCGCTCCTCCGCTCATTAGCTGCTAACTGACCCGCTTTCAGTCTCAAGTCTTGTAACACACTTTTGTGTCAAATATAAGCTACCAATCAATCAGTACAAGACTTGGTTTGGGTTTTTCACGTTAACGGGACAACGGGAAAGTCCAGCTTCCATGTGCTCACTCCTTTCGCTCAGCTCCAGTGAGGCATGACACAACAGAGGCTAATGTGAAGGAACACAAAATAGCAGCTGTTTGCCGTTTTTGATTTGTTTAAGGATGTTTAAACAAATACATTTAGAGAATATTTGTCTGTGGTTGGCTGTAAATCTGTTCAGGGTGAGCTAACTGCAGTGCAGCATCAGAACTATGCACTACTCATTCAACACGGCACCCCTGGGTATTTAAATGAAGTATCGATTGCTAAAAAACGTGATATCATATCGATTTAAGCACCAAGGTATTGTGATACCTTTGAAGTATCAATACACTGTGCAACACTAGTAATTCAACAATCAAAAAAGCTATAAATAGTATTACCTGTTCTTAGACACATTATTGTTGTTGTTATTAGTTCTTTCTGTCCAATAATTCCACTGAAGTTGAACAGCCCTGGCCTGTGTCATGTCCAATAATATAAATACTTCTCCAGGTCAGTAGTTTCAGCACAATAACTGCATTATTCTTCATGTCATTAGAGTCTCGTTGAATTAGTTAGTTCAGTCTTCAACTTTGATTTTTCAGTTTTATGGCAGTCAGTTATGTTACTAAGAATGTACTAATAATGTAAGTTATTTCTGTTGTTTTCTAGTATCCCAGCAGACATTATGGGCCACATGCACTAATCAGATGTCATACATTTTATAAGAACACTTTCTGAAGAATCATCAACATGTATGAGTTGGTGTACTAAAATAGCCCAGGGGGTTCACAAGACAGAAAAGGTTGGTAACCACGGAGATGGACGACTGGCTTATTCTAGCTCAGTCTCAAGAGCTGGTGTTTTGATATCGGAATGTTGTCCTAGCTCATCTCGAATCGCTAGGGTTGAGACTCATTGTCAAGAAAAGCATTCTCTCTGCCTAGAAGACAACATAATTGAAAGTTATATGGGATTCAATTGCAATGCATGCACGCCTGTCTCCTGCACATCAAGTGCATTCTGACTACCCTCAAGGATATCAGGCTAATCCAGGAAATGACTGTGTATTACCTTCAAAGAGTTCTGGGTCTGCTGACCACTCTGCCACTGTGTGCAAACGACAGAACATTAATTACATAACCTCGGTCAAAGAAATAGATCTTTATCTCATGTCTCTTTCTTACCATCTCTGGCTTTTTGGATTAAGTCCTAAGTAATTGGCAAAGCTTATGTCAAAATGGCTGCCGGTCGAGCCGTGATCTTGCAAACGTGTGCTTCATTGAATCCTCCTGGGCTTCACTTCTGTTTGATTATTTAAAACAAGTGTCCAGAGCCATGTGCCATGACTAAATTATTAAGTGTGTATTTCATAATGTTACTGACAATATGCTAACGTGTTTCTTTGCCTCCCCCCGCCGTGAACAGATGGGTCCTTTTACTTTATTTTCCACATCAACTAGGATTATTTGGTTGTGCCAAAAGCCACCTGCCGTTTCTCAATCTCTGTTGTAATTATTTATGTTGGTAACACGCAGCAGGGCTTGTTATCAGTTGGATGGTATCTTAATAAAGCAAGGCACATCAACATATTGACATCATGTTCAAGGGGAAAATCTATCATTGCATAAAAGCATACAACAGAGGGCCAATCTGGGCAGGCCACGTGCCAACACCTCGGACTGACCTCCTTTTGTTTCTCAGCTCACATCAGAGGGAGCATGCAATGGTAATTAGGTAAAAGCCCATTAAAAAGTCAAATAAAGAGAATACATTATCATTGAGACCTGATGATTTTCTGTTGTGAGCAAGACGTAGAAGGACAAACTGGAGTGTTGAGTGTAATTGTTGGTTGCAGATAAAGGTCAACTGGGCTTCTGATTTTTAGTGTTTAGGTATCTCTACTGTATATTGAATGTTGATCAATTATTGAAAGTAGTGCCTGCTGTCATTTCCACATACAGTATGTCATTTGTCAAATCAAAACTTAAATATTGATGCCAAAAAATCTGTTGAAATCATCAACTTAAGGTCAATTTATGAACTACACTGATGACAGGTTCCCCCCTAAATCACATTGTTAAAGACAAATGTAAGTTAAACACAAGGCATACATGTAGAGATAGGTACTTTGATATTACCTCACGCAACTTAGTTTATAGATATGTACTAAACTAACCACCATTTTCAAGAAAACTGATCTTATTAAATGAGGGCCTAAACTGCATTCTTGATATTCAAGGTTTAAGTGGACTATCAACAGATGCAAAAATGACAAAAGGGAATTTAAATTGGGTAACTAAAGTCAAAAATTACCAAAAAAGGGAAAATCAAGCATAATTTTTACAAACCTTACCAAATTCATGAAAATGTTGCTGCCACTATTTGCTGTAGGGGGTCATTGAAAACGATAATGGTTTTTATCCAATCACATGAAGAATGAGGACAAATAAATGGTTAGATGTGAAAGCTCCAGCGAACTATGGTTCAGACCTAACACATCCATCCGGACCGAGACTGGATGTGAACGAGTGTTTGTTGATAGTTTGAGTTTTGTATGGCTCAATTTTTCTTACTGCCTCCTGTAAAGCTGTTTCCTAGTGATTTAAATTATGTCTTAAACAGTGAATTGGAGGTTTCAATTGTTTGTATTAATTCTACATTAATAACAACATGTCTCTATAGGCCCTACTTCAGTCTGATTATTGTATATCTCCAGTTCAACTTGAAAATGAGCCTCTGAAGAGACACATTCACCACAGTAAAAACTGTATACTGGAGGCAGGCCCCCGTTGTCCTGACGACATTAATCACAACATCAAGGAAAGTCCTAAAGTCCACTTTCACTTTTTGAACCTAACGTACACTGCGTTCATTACAATATCATAAATTGTAACAATTTGTGACTTATTAGTGCGGTCCTTGGTGCGGACTTTCAGGAGAGAAAACGGTCTTAAAATCTCAAGGCCTCGCTAGTATTAACTTACTTCAACAGCCTGATGCCTGGTGCATTAACATGGTTGGGGAGAGATTTTCCATCAAGTGCAGGATTTCAAGTACATTGGTGTCTTTGGAAGAGCTGGAGCTGGCGTCAAAAGCAGCAATGCGGTCAATGTACTTATCTGTTGTGGTAATGAGCCACAAGACAAACTATGTTATTTTCACCCATGTCATGTGCTGTGGGGCATGACTGAGAGGACAAGATCTTGAATACTAGTGTCTGAAATGATATACCTCTGCAAGGTGGCTGGGATGAGTTTGGAGTAAAGGCATCATCCTGGGGGGGGTGAACTGGGAGGAGCCCCAGCGTAGTTCCCGGACTATAATCTCTTGGCTTGCCTGGCACTACCTTGTTATTCCCGCAGAAGAATAACAAGAAGATTGTAAGTGATAAAGCCAGTGTCAGTCGAAGATGAGATGGCTTATTCAGTGTTTACTTTCAAAATGCATGTAAATGTCCAACTGGAACAGCAATAAGTCTATTTTTTTTCTTGAACAAGACTGGAGAAGACACAGATTTTCACTCTCTTGCTGGCCAAACGTGTTAATTGCTTGTTTTGGTCTTACACACACATTAAGAGGTTAAAAAGAAAAGCTCTGTCTACAGCAAACAGAGCAATTGTCAAGTTTTAAATTTTTCAGCTCGGAAGCTGTTCCTAATTAACAAATTGAATATTACAGCGTGAAATTGATGAACATTTTACACCCCTAAGAAATCAAGTTTAGCTTTAAACTATTGTCCAACTAAGCTCTGCATGTTGTTGAGATGATAAAAAAAAAAAAAAGAATTTCAATTCTATTCAGACTTATCAGTTCACATGTGCTGCATTACAACAACAGAGACAGGAATGGGAGGCTAAGCCAAAATATTGCAAAAAAAATAAAATAATAATATTAGTAGCAATTAAGTTAAGTATTCAGTGCATTTCAAAGCATCCTGCCACTAGGATGGGTCACTTTTAATCACAGCTCTACTGTCCTCAAATGTAGAACACTTACAATTACATCCTCAATACTTAATCCCCACGGAGCTACGAATGAGCGCTATGCCATAATTACAATTTCACATGTAGGGACTTTGAAAATGGGTTCAAAAATATGCCATTGATGACGGCTGATGCATTATAATTACAGATTCCTCTATCTTTGTCTTAAGCTCGTCCCAGGACAAAGCAGCTGCTGGGCACTCCCATTACCCGGGCAGATTTAAAAAGGGTTACAAAATCTTTATCCACCCATTTAAGGACATATAGCGCTGGTGTATCCACAGGAGTCAGACAATGCAACGGCCATAAAGCTATAATAGCCTTTAGGATTAGAGAATATGCTCCTCCAGTTTAATTACATATTGCTGGTGAGGGGTTTTGCGTCCGGCGGGAAACTGTTACGCGCTGCTTTGGTCCCGTCCTGGTGAGCATGGATGAGCGACAGACGGCTTGGAAATTAACACAAGGATTTGTTTAATCTGGACTTGAGTAAAAGTTTGGTGCTCTGATGCTTTTTAAGTGCACAATATGAACAAAAGTGCAGCACAGGATATGTACATCAAATGTTGGCAATGACACAGCTATTTACTTAAAGTGACTGAGTCAGTTTGTACTGACTGCAGCTAGAAAAAAAAACAACAGACCTTCAGATGTCATCTAGGCTTTATTAGGATTTTATACAGTGCAGACAAAAGCTTTGGCAAATAACATGCTTCCACAATCCAGTAAAGTTTAAAGGAAGTCCCCAAACTTTGGTTTAATGCATTAATATCTTGCAGTAGTGCAAGTAAAAGCAGGAAAAGGTGGTGGTACCGTAATGGAGAAAAAAAAAAAAAGCGCATGCATTAATTGTTTATTTTACAGTGGGACAGTGTACATTAAAAGAACATTTTACACAAATGTAAATGTAACCAAATTGGCCAAAAGGCTTGTTTTCATCCTTCCAGATGGTAATAGACATTCTAAAAGCAATAGTTCATATTATAAATGTCCAACTCCATAAAAGAAGAACGTTGCCTGATTAGCTGAAAAACTCCGTTCCAGTGCTGTGAGCCTGTGTAAGAGAACACAGATGGTACAGTCGCCTTTAACAGTACCTCTGGTGTGTTGGCATGGACAAATTAGATGCATTATCTGATCATTTATTTTTTCCTGTATGGTCACCAACCACCCCTCAACAACAAACAAACAACTTGATCCTGATTTTATTTTATTAAAAAAGATCAAACTTGATAATTTTGCCAATCCAAACTACTAATACATTACGGCAAACAGAAGTTTAGCGCTTAACTTAAACTTCTAGTTTTGAGTTCAACATCAGATCACTGCAGTCCACAATTATCTCTGCCTTGTTAATCAATGATTTCCATTGCCAATATTTATCCAAGTTTCACTTTGCCTACTTTTTATTTGGTCTTTTTCTGTATTTTTGAGAGCAAGCATGTGATTGGCCAAAGCTTCCAGTATGGGCTGAACATTCTCATTTATTAAAATAATAAAACCCAGATCAAATCTTAAGGTTTTTCCACACATAATTCCTATTACACTGTATAGATTAAAAAAAAGTTCTTTGCAAATAGACGAAAAAAAAATGGGTAATTTCACTTTAATCACTTAAATGCATACTGCGCAAGATCTGTGGGAAAAAAATAAAATCAATGTTTCACTATCAATGAGTTTAGTAGTTTTTGTTTAACAAATGTGGTCTCCAGAAAAGGCGATACCAGATGTAAATACATTGAGCTTGACACATGTCCAAATAGAGAAAAGTTGGATTTAAATGCAAGGTCTGAAAAAGGCCTATACTGTCTGTTATCTCTAAAAGCACACTTAACGTATTTAGTTTACAAATGT
Organism: Perccottus glenii; assembly: GCA_024416835.2. Classification (NCBI taxonomy): domain Eukaryota; kingdom Metazoa; phylum Chordata; class Actinopteri; order Gobiiformes; family Odontobutidae; genus Perccottus; species Perccottus glenii. Next base: position 4,559,838 of record CM044556.2, on the reverse strand, counting down.
ATAGCTGTGGTATGTTGTGTTTTTTACCTGCTAACCAGTGGACAATTTCTTTGAATACTTGCTCCTTTAAGTAGAATGGTCTCCAGTTACATTGTCACAGGAGGAGTTCATTAAACCCCGGCAAGTGTGGCTTTGATTTATCGCAGCTCTTCGATCCTTTTCTTTGAATTATAAAGTCATGCAATTAGCAGATTGAAAGGACATTTAACCCTGTGCTGGGAATTATAATGACTGACTTTAGGAGCCAAGAAGTTTGAGGATAGAAGTGCGCTGTCAGCCCAAGTTTCCCGCTGAACTACGGGACAGTAAGACAATATAGAGATATGGAAATGGCTTCTATTATGAACACTCTTTGAAGAATATTAGAGCGATTATTTCTGCGTTTTAATTAGTATGCTAATGTATTTCTTTATGATCTCTCTTAATTATAGTTCATGTCTTTATCCTTTTAAAGAAGACATTAGTTTTGTCTTGATGTGGACTTTACTGTGTCATAATTAATTTCAAATGTAATTATCTGAACCTGAGCGTACCTGTCCATTTTGTTTTGAGTGTTACAGCAAAGGACAGTGAAGTAGTAAGGAGGTCAAAGGAGTATGAAAGCTGATGTCTTGTTTTAAAAGGTTTTTATGGGGTCTATGAGATGGTCAGGGATAAGTGGTTTATTCAAGTACACTGTGGAGAAGCAGAACAGAAGCAATGACACAGGCTGTCAGGATCTGCTGTGTTTTTACCTTCTCTGTCCTCTCCCTGTGTGTCTGTGTGTGTCTCCACCTACCTGGGTGTGGCATCTTCTGTTGAGCAACTCTCCTTTCAGCAATCACCAGCTCAATAAGAGACCAGCTTCCCCACCGTTCCTCGCCCGTTTGTTTGTACTGCTACAGTCAGTATTTGGCTTGCCTTGTGCTCTTGGATTTTTGTTTAAACCTCTGTCTTATTCCTCCTGCCCGCTTGCCTACCAAACAATTTACCTGCCTACTGCTCATCTGCCTGCTGCTTACCTGCCCCATGTCTGGTCATCTGGTTCATCTCGTCCGCCACTTTAATTCACTACCATTGTGATAAATCACAATCATCATTTGGGTTCTTCAGAAAACCATGACACAGACTGTGTTCTGTATGTCGGCTATTAGGAAGTCTATAAAAACTACTTTTGTTTTTACAACATAATAGTGCAAAAATTTGCATTTGTAATTAGCATCATAGTATTATGCCTATGTTATTGTATTTTTTTACTGCAAGTTATTTACTGTAAAACATGTTTGCATTAATTAAGCTACACTGTCAATGTAGTTATTAGAGTTTTTTCAGGTAATTTATTATAGTTTAAAAAATTTTAAATTTTTAAATTTTTTTTTAAAAATGTAATCACCTAACAGCATATTGAAACTTTTTATCTGTGAAATTATGTGTGAAAACATGACACTTATTATAATAATATTTTAATAGATTTCAATTTTCAGGCAGTTTTTTCTGCATTTGTTGGTACTGAGAAAATCCAGAATATCCTTTTAAAGTAATGCCAATTTGAAACTATTTTACTGTATTCTGCACCTCCATTCTCACCGTCGTCACATTTAATCCATCTCTTCGACCCGTGTTAATTTGAGCCTGTAGCGTCCGCAGCTAAATGAGTCCTATTGTTGTCACTCAGGCTTGATATATTACACTACAGCAGTGAGCAGAGCTACCAGAGCTTTGTTTTTATAATCACAGTAGACTAATAAGAGCCGGGACATGCGTGATCGTAGCACTTCACCTGCGCTAACCTTCTGTCCAGTTGCATAGCGCTGATGTACAGTGACTGCTTCAATCCGAGCAGCAGATTTGAATATCCACCAGACTTTCCAGTAACAGCCCCGGCCCCAAGATTTATGCCGTCGTTGAGAAAATTACAATCGCTTGCCGTCCTCAGTGTTTGGCATCCATTACACTTCATTATTATCTTCTCAAGCTCTACGGCGCGGTAATAAAAAGCCAGGGAAAAAAAGAAAAGTGGAAGTTTGTGGCGAGATTGAGGCATAAATTGTCCCCCATCCTGCTGTTGTGACACACTGAGCCGTATCTAATTGTTTTCTGTCTTGTGCCCAACTCAGAGCTGTGGGCCTCTTGAACAAACAGCCTCGGTGTGACTTTCACAAGCACAAAACAACTTTAGTTCAGTAAGCATAGGTTTATTTAAAAAGGAGTGGATGAGTTAACAACCTGTCATGTCAACAAATCCTCCAGTGGTCACTTGGAGTACTGTGACTAAAACATTCACACAACACATTTTGTAATGTGAAATTTCCCAGTCAAACTACAAACTAAAAAAAAAAAAAAAAAAAATGGTATAAGTAAAATCATAAATTATCATCATAATTTATTTTTTTGGTATGATCATTTTGTGTTTGTTTTTATCTTGGTACAGGCCTTCTGGAGTAAAAGTCATAACTTTAACGCTGTGTAGGATTCCAGGTGCAACCGTCTTTTTGTCCAGCTGTGTAAATTGTTTGTTTTGCATATCTACTAATGAACTTATCTGATGTACATCTGATATGTTGTTCTGTTTGAGATCATAGTCCAAAAACTTACTTAACGGGCGGCAGTAGCTCAGTGGGGAGAGTGGTTGTCTTTCAACCGGAAGGTAGGCGGTTCGATTCCCACTCTCCCCACAGTTCATACTGTCGTTGTGTCCTTGGGCAAGACACTTAACCCACCTTGACTCCAGTGGCCTTAACACTGGTGATTACATTAGAACAATGTAAGTCGCTTTGGATAAAAGCGTCGGCTAAATGAATAAATGTAAATGTAAAATGTAAACGTACTTTTCTGTCACACTGTATATACGCTTGTGCCATTTTGAAATAAAATTGAGAGAACTGACCGAACTAAGAACCAGCATTTTGTCTCATTTCCCTCGCTCTGGACAGAGATTTGGGTTCGGCCCAACATAGAACGAGCTAGTTTGCCATTATTATTATTAACCCTAACCCTGCAAACATATCAGGTGCAGTTGCCTCATCTATTTCTTCCTTCTGTATTTATATGCAATAACCTCTTAATAAAAAGGGGCTCTACCATTAGCTGTTGGTCTACAACTCTTGTCAACATTGTTTCAATGGCAGCAGAACACCCTACAGAGAAAGGGTCTGTAGGGTTTACAGGTGATAATGATATTTCTAGACAGTTGCGTGTGTTATATGCTCAAGCAAATATTTTCTCTCGCAGGTTTGGATCTTGCACAAATGAAGTTGACTTTGTATAAAGCAGACTACAGCCCTTTGTAAACTCTGCAAGTGTTAGAGGAGATCAATGCAAGTGAAATGTTTGTGGTTGCACAAGTTAACACTTTACAAGCTGTGTTACAAAACCTCATGTTTAAATTTATCAGAATGAATCTGAAAATATTTTTTTGTACTCTAGTTTCAGCGGTCTGATACAGCTGTCTTAAATGAGTTGTCTTTTTATGTCTTTGTGAAATGTCTAGACCAGTGCTGTTTTTTCTTTTTAAATTAAAACTGAACCAAGTTAGGCATGTTACTATGTTGTTGGGAACGTACGAGAAGGAGTTTTGAGCTTCAGAAAAGGTGGAGTGTGTAGTTTTGGGAGGTATTGTATGGTGAAACTGTAGATTGAAATTCCTCACGGTGAAAACTCAGTGGAAATAGGTTTGATGATTAGTTCACTTTCACCCAAAATATTCTCAATAGATATCTTTTATGAAAGTGTGTGTTTTTTTCTGACAGTGCTCAGTTTGTCTTCAACAGCATCAACACTTAAAATGATTCATCTTTATTTTGTCCTCAAGACTGTCAGGAAGGGTATTGCTGCAAATTGTGATCATCCTTAAATGTCTTAGACAACTGCAGAACCGAAGAGTGTTAGTTGATTACACTGTTAAATACAGAATTTCTCCATTTACACAATGCACTTTTAAGAACTTACATATACAATTGTTTGTCAGGGTCTATCATTTGAGCAGGTGTAATGTATAACTCGTTTGGAACAGTTGTTAATTGAAGTGATATTTTAATGCGTTTACTGTTTTCATTGATCATTGTTGAGGGGCCTTAAACAAATGTTTGTAGCCGGCAGTAGCGGGGCGAGTCAAACAGCTGGGACACCACTGTGAGCAGGTGATGTCGGGGCATAGGAGAGGGCAGCCACCCCCCCTCCTCCCCCTGACACACAGCACAGCGAGGAGTCTTCATAAATAATCTTCCAGCAATCTGCCTCTCCCTCCACGCTTTTATTAATTACTTTTATGACCAAAATCAAACATCTGTCATGTTAGAATATACAAATTAATTATGCAGCTTCTCCCCATCAGCGCTCATATAACACCAGCCTCAAGGCCGCGCCGTGTGACTATACAGAGAGAAATTAAAGATGAAGGCAAGGATAGCCAGTAGAAACAGTAAAAGCCTTGTTTCCACTGGAGCTGTCTGGATCAGGTCAGTATGATTTACTTTGTCAAAAAACACAAAAACACTGCAATCACCCTTCAACTATGGTTCTATTGAGGGGGTCGGGTATCTAAAAGAGCCATTTTCACTGGAGGTTGTATTGGTTGGGTCAATCTGGTTTCCATTGTCATAAGGGCTCTTAAGCCTCTCCAAATAGCACACCATACCGTTCTACTCTGGGAAATCCACAGGTGTGAAAAAGGTGGAGATAAACACTGCAGTCCGTCGATTGCACGGTTTTATATTCAAAGTGCTAATCCAAGTACTTTTTTCAAGCTTGAAATCATTAAAAAATGAAAAATGTAAATTTTGGGTTCAAGTAGAGATCAAAATAATTTATCAACAAATAAGCTCCGAAAACTCTCTGCCCCACTTCTGATGCATTTTGAGCCAGTACCAAAAGAGTCCATCTATCGTCTCATAAACAGCCTGCGCTCCGAGAGAGGGGAGGGGCTGTCCCGTCTCAAGGTCGCCACTGTGGGATGATGGGTAACTGCTGCTGTGCCAGGACCGGCCATTTGCCTGCTTTCTCATACCTGACTGAAGGGAGCAGAGCGCTCCCCCGTCGCGTCGTAACTGCTACCAAATGGTGGCTCCCTCAGGGGTCCTGACCCGAGCGCAGGCACCGTCCCAGGACGCCTCATAGCCGAGCAGGAGGAAGGGTCGGCAGCTGTCTCCTGTCAGTGGGACCATGAAACGCCCAAGATCATCTTTCTCTGCTCATGCTCCTTCATGTTTAGGACTGTGACAGCTCTGTATATTAAAAGGAGAAATGAGTGTGGCCGATTACTGCTTTTGTTGTTAATCCTGGCACTTCTGATAGTTTTGTACCAGAGTTTTATTTTATTATTCTGATTGGTTAAAAGGTGACAGAGCAAATGTTTTTGTTTTAAGGCAGAAATGTTACCGACTCAACATTCTGTAACAAACATGGACCTTTGAATGTGCAAATATTATTTATGTGACAGAGACAATGCTTAATACATAGATTGCACAAACCATATTATAACAAATGGAAAATGCTGGCGGACCCAAAAGTGCAGACAAACAGCTAGAAGACAGGTCTAGGGTTGCAGCTAAACAGAGGCTAGTTGTGATCCGTGCAGACTAGAGGCAAACAGAAAACTGGAAGCAAATTTGGTGCAAGTGCTGGCTTCAAAATCAGGAGCTGGAGAAGATGAAGAAACAGACAGGTTAGTCCACAAATAATCTCAGCAGTTGTCAAACCCCAGAGCGTAAGTTCACCACTTGAGTGACGGGACAATCTGTCACTGGAGTGAAGGTCTGCTGAGGTCTTGTTCTGCAGTGGTGATTACTGGATGTGCGTCAGGTGTGAAGCACAGCAGCTGAGAATGAATGTCCAGACGAGACACACACAGAAGAGGAGGGGAATGTGAAGGGGGAAGAAAACAAAAGAAACAGCTAACTGACAGACACCATGACAAAAGAAAAATGGCACTTTCTTCTCCTTTAAGATATCTCAAACAATTTTCCAAAACTTTTTGCAAACATAATATTATTAACGTTTACATTTTTGTAGACACATTATTCTAGAATAGGGAAGATTAAAATTGGACAGGCATAATCTGATGTCTTCAAAACCTTTTTCTACTAAATAGTTAAGTCTTTAATTTGTAAAAACATAATTCCAGGGGTGAGACCTAGAATTATGATTAGTGCTCCTTCTTCACAGCAAGAAGGTTGTGAGTTCAAACCCGGCCGACATGAACATCCTCGGCCTGCGATCTGACAGTGCACGACGACGACGTTGCCAATACCAGTCAATCTGCACAGATCACATTATAGCAGACCGGAAACCAAACAAATCTTTATTTAAACATTTTTTTATTTTCACAATTAAGCATTAAATTTTTTTGTGCCCAATGTAATGAGGAAAAACCTGAGAAGTGATGTTTATTTGAATAACAAAATGACCTCAAACTTACCTTGTTTTCTGGCCCTTGCTCTTATGAATAAACACTTGTTTTGGTCTGATCTGAAACGCGTCCAGTGGGCAAGGGTCTGCACTATTGTTTGCTGGTAAGGCTCTGTGAACACATGCAGTGTAATTTGGAAGTAATAGCTAATAGTTAGAGCCAGTGTGCTGTATGTTTATGTGATTGTCTTGGCTATTTGAATAAACACTTGCCTTAAGCATTAAGAATAGCCTTATTATTTATTTAAAGAGGTTTCATGACATATAGCTCAATGACTGATACTTTAAAAGTGTTCATAGTCCCACTCTTCAAGCCTTTTTGTCTTTGCCATTTAACCCAAACCGAAATTTACCAAATCAAACTTAATGCGTGTTAAACGTGGCAGAGTATATTATGACAAACAACACATGCTCCGTTACGCCAGCTGCTGTAATGACGCGCTAATGCTCGGACTCATTAACTTCTGCACAGTTTATGGTGGCCTTTTTACGACAGAATTAATTGATCCACACAAGCATTAAAACAAAAATAACGAAACTGAAAACGCAGTTGGAAGCCTGCCTCTCATCTGTCATAAACTGCTCTGCTGCTAATGCAACGCAGATATTATTTATGTAAACGAGCAGTCAATAAACAAAAGGCTGCTGCTTTGACAATAACTGCATTTTACATCAAGAGATTGAGATTGTTGTACTTTCACATTATTTTAAAGACATAGTTTTCCTTTTCTTCTTAAGTGGATGGAGATGACTGGAGATTTTCAATGTGTGATGGGAGGTGTAACAGTATACACAGTTACACAGTGTAACAGCAGGCCAGAAGTGTGAAGAGTGCTGTATTGATGGGATACAATACTGAAAAAAGTTCTAACTAATGTGTTCCATTTTGTTAAACTGTAGACAACCTTTTACACAATACACTTTAAAGATTCAATTAGTTTTTTTTTTGGATCACCACACATTTTTATAAAGTTTTCTTTGTGACTGCAAAGATACAGTTTGACAAAGCTTTGTTCAGTTTCGCCTCCTTTTTGCTGATCAACATGACTATATCTAAAACAGTTTGTGACTGGGCAGGGTCTATACATTGATCTATGTCTATTTTGTCTTTTTTGTGATCTGTCATTGATTTTAATAATTAGTACTTAGGCAAAGTTTATGGATTCTGGCAGCTATGCTTGTTTACTTTTATTTTTGTTTTTGTGGCTGTAATTTTTTTGTGGCCAGAGTGGTATAAATGAAATAAAAAAAATAAAAATAATAAAATAAATAAAAGTGGTTATTAATATTGTAAGTGAATGCAAATCTTTGACTGTAACATTTTATAACATTTTAAAAACAGAAGCATTATTACTATTCAAAAACTTTTAAATGGTTGGGAAGGCCCATCTCCTTTATGATCCTCGGAGGAAAGAGCGATTTCCTGGGCGCAAATGTGACAGTGAAATCATACATTCAAGGATAGAGGTCAATTCAGGGATAGAGGTCAATTCAGATCTAAGAAAGCGCTCAAGACTGTGGCCCTGATGACTCACTTTCCCGGCCATATGTTTAGGATTTCCCCTCAATCTCTGAGATGAAATGAAGAAAGGATTTAGAAGATCATTTTATTTGACCGAGTCTCTGTCAGTCAAATAAAATTTTCATATTGAGGGAATGATGTTATCTCTGGGACCTACCTTAAGGGGTAATTGTACACAAGCCGTGCCCCTCTTCAAACCCTTAATGAATTTCTTAATACAAATTTTGTTGTAATGAACCGTGCAATTACTTACAGCAGGAAAAGCAGGACAGATATTGTTTTTTAGGAAACGGGGCTCGCTCTGTGGATTGGTTTCATGCCGTAACAGAAGGTGTATCTCTACAAATGGACTTTGCTCAGTTTTAATGGAGATTACAACTAATCACGTGACCCACAGGTCATACATACAAACTTCAACAATATTACGTATATTGTAGATTATTGCTTGTCCACTTTGTTATTGCTGTAGTTCTGCATCACTATTGTATTGTTTTCAGATGAAATACCTTTTTTTATTTATTTTTTTTATTGACACAATTAAAATTCAGCTTAAATAGAGGGCTATGGGGGCCTAGCTCAGTTGGTAGAACATCGTAGATGTCTGCATTGTAGGTTAAATCGAAGATGAATTCTATAATATAATATATTTCTTAGCAGTTAAAGGGTATTTTTCTCATAGTTGGTAGCAACATGTCTGTGGAGGTTCTCAGTCATCCAGGTCATCTTGAAAAAAGGTTAAAGCAAAAGGTTAAGGGGAACCCATTTCGTCTGTAATTCCAATAAACTTTTTCAATTCTGAGATCAACTGGTAAGAGAGATGAGCTTATATCTCAGAGGGAGGAGTTTCCCCTGAAACCAAACCTGATGGACCAGGCTGTTCTGGTCTCATAGTCGTTGGCTCTGAAAGGACAGTGTGACTCCTGATGTGAGAGTCGTTAAGGCTCAGGAGAGTCGTTAGTGTCACTGTTCCAGGTGTTGTTGTTCTTCTAGAGTCAAACTGTTTTGGTTTAGGTGTGTTGTAAATAGTGGGCAACATGAATCTGAGGTCACCCCCTCTGTTCCGAGAGGGCTTTTCCATTTTAACAAAAATGGCTTCCTTTACCCCTCTCTCAAACCATCTGGTCTCTCTGGCCAAGATTTGGACATTGAACTTACTCAAAGAAATGCCCTTTCTCTTTGAGGTGGAAGTGGACTGCAGACTCAGCTCCACCAGGATTTGCTCTTAGCTTTCTGAATGTTTGCTGAATATTTATCATTATTTTTTTTTTTAAATGGTTTTTCTAAAATATGCACCGTATGCTGACTGTTAGGACTTTGTATAATATCTATATTATTGAAACCCTTATATGGGCCTCACGTAAGGGCACCATCATACAGTGATATACCTTCGTCCACCAGAGGGCAGGCTCCAAAAGCAGAAATATAAGGAGAAACCCTATAACGTAAAAATCATATTTACAACCTGGTACAAAAGATGGCTCTGGTCTCTAGAGCTAAGTTAAAGTTGCGTGACAACTCCGGGGGGGAGTTAATTTCTTTGGTTTGCCCTTAGCTTAACTTTAGAATAATGCATAAATAAAAGAGTGGCAACTTTGGCATGTGGGGGCCATCTTGAGCCCGGACGGCCGCTTGTTGTGTCTTTTTTTTGCTGCTCAGAGACGTTTGGCACAAAAACCAACAGGATATTTTGTTGTAGTATTATGTGCCCTTCATTGACAGACAGGCCAAGAATCATGGCTCTACTTTTTTTGGTGAATAAAATTCTAATTTTGCCTCTTTATTAACAGATTATCTTAAGAGCTACTGTAAGTGGAGGAGTTTTCCATGGTGAATTTACACTAAGCTTCAGTTCAACCTGGAGAGACTCAAACATGAAACAGGAAAAAAATAAAATATGGCAATCCGAAATTACCCTGCACAGGGAAGGTGAAATGAGAGAGGAGATTGCAGGGGAGTAAGAACAGGTTACTTGGGAATTTGGAAGGTGAGAGGGTAAAGGAAAAGAGAAGGGCTGTGTTGCATGGATTGCTGTGCAGCGATTAGCAGATGTGGGGTTGCTGTAATGCATGATGCTTTGGCAACAATCGGAAGAAGTGTCAGGTTGCCGTGATCCATGACTGCTATGGCAGCGATTGGCAGATAAGTGTGGTTGCTGTGATTTGTGATTGCTATGGCAGCAATTACCAGACATATGAGGTCTCAAGGTTTTCTTGATGGACCCAAAAGCAAGACACGATACGATGTTGCTCTTGCACTGGCACCATCTAGAAAGACATTGAGAGCTAAAATGCAATTAAAATTTTGCAAGACATAGATTATATATGCTAACCAATTTCCAGTTTATTCTGATAAACTACTCTCTACATCTCAAGGTTTTAAATCATTGATGCTGTATTGGTCCTTGCCCAGATAGCAACATAACATTATCCACATTTCCTGGTGTTTTTCCACTGCTGACTGCTGGAGGTCAATAAAAATGACACATTGAAACTGAAAAGCTCTGTCTGAAACTGTCGAACCGAGTGAAGCCGACCCTCATTCAGGTAATAACCACAATGTTTCTCACCGCAACTTTGACTCTGTAATGTATCTCCAAAGTCATCAGCGGCAGGCAGGTGCTCATCCCAGCTTTATGCTGCTGTACAAGAGAGAGGCTCGTAATGATATAAACATGAATCTGTCGCCACTGTCGCTTAAACGACCACATAACCTTTAAGGGGCTGTTAAGGACCGGTGGCTAGTTTCAGCATAAAAACCATAAAAGAGCATTGTGTAGTGAAGTGTTTTCACTTTCACAGTTTTTGTTTAAAAGTCTCAACCTGGACTCCACTTTAGGGTTTCCACTATTTAGGAAATAACTTTTTAAAGAGATTTCTAGAAATATTTCTCAATATTTCATTACAGCATATATATATATTTTTTTATTAAGGATCTGGACTCTCTTATTTACACCATTTAAATTTAATTTTATTCTATTTTACCATCACCTTCCAGCACTGTACCAGACACCTTTTAAATCACAAATGTTAATACTTTACATGCAGGGTTTTTCTTAATTTTGTTTTTTATAGTTTAATATTCTGTGTGTTGTGTGAAAGTGCATGTGAATTTTAACTTTTATCACTATTGGGTGCAGGTACAAAAATAAATTTCACTGTGCATTATATTATGTCCATGTGACAAATAAAGCTTATCTGATCTTTTCTTCTCTTCTTAGTGGTCATTAAAATTCTTTAAGAAAAAATAATTTGTTTTATGGCTAATAAAGCTCCCAAAAAAGCGGCGTCAGAATTAGTGATTCAAAAGTGCTTTTTTAGGACTCATTATGTATTAATAAATACAGTACAACATATTTTTGATAAAAAGTGATAAGTTTACCTTCGCCCTCAATGAGAAAAAAAGCAAAAAAAAAAAAGCTGAACTTTTGTGAGCATGGCCATGATCTATCTTATTATTATTAAAAAATACATAAAACATATATTTACAAAAACACATTTATATTGTCAGCGTCCAGTCCACTCTGTGCGTGTGTAAGGGTTGATGGGACGGCAGCCAACATCAAGGTAGGCATCCACCCTAGGAGTAGGTAGAAAAGAAAAAGTGCTAATACTGCTGCAACAATAGACAGGTGTAATAATAATGATATGAGCGGTTGAGTGTGTACCTACAGCTACAACCAGTGTAAACGTGTACCTACAGCTACAACCAGTGTAAACGTGTACCTACAGCTACAACCAGTGTAAACGTGTACCTACAGCTACAACCAGTGTAAAGCGTGTACCTACAGCTACAACCAGTGTAAACGTGTACCTACAGCTACAACCAGTGTAAACGTGTACCTACAGCTACAACCAATGTAAACGTATACCTATGATCAATCAGTCTCCATACGTTTGGTGAAATAAGTATGTTTTGAGTTTGCTTTTGAAAACTTCAACAGAGTCAGCTACGCACTTCCACGGGAGCCCATTCCATAAAAATGGGGCTCTATAAGAAAAGGCTCTGTAGCCAGCAGACTTCTTCTTTACTCGAGGAAGTTAAAGGAGGCCAGCGTCCTGAGAGTGAAGGGTACGAGCTGGAGTATACCGGGTGATGAGGTCAGATAGGTCAGAGGGCGCGCGTCCACAAAGGATTTTATATGTTAACAGGAGAACTTTGAAATCTGCTCTAACATGAATAGGAAGCTAATGTAATGAAGCCAGGACTGGAGTAATGTGATCAAACTTCCTGGTTTGTTAAAAGTCTGTATTTTGGACCATTTGTAGTCTGTGAGTACTTTTCCTCGGCAGTCCAGAGGATAACGCATTGCAGTAGTCCAGCCTGGATGTGACAAATGCATGAATGAGAATTTCAGCATCAGCTAAAGAGAAGCAGGAGCGCATTTTTGAGATATTCCTCAAGTGAAAAAAGCGCAGTTTAGTGACCTCACTAATGTGCTGCTGCAGAGATAGTGTGGGGTCAAAAATGACACCAAGGTTCGTCACAGTGTTGCCGTGCTCCAACACACACAGACTGTCGCTTTTATTGGTAGATACAGCTGTGTATCATCGGCATAACAGTGGAAGTTTACTCCATAACTTCTGAAGATTTGTCCCAATGGTGTAACATATAGTGAAAAAGTATGGGACCAAGCACAGACCCTTGTGGCACACCGAATTTCACTGGTGCCGTGGAGGAGAAGGATTTATTAAAAGAGACAAAATGAGACCTATCACACAGATAGGATTCTAACAATGCTGTTGTTTTGCATGAAGCGGACCACCTGTTGCTCAACCAACTCTAGGTCCGGCTCGCTTGGTTCCTCTTCTGGCACCGCGGCTTTTACATAAGTCTGTAGTTTCTTTTCTTTTCCAGGGAACCATCCGGGAATCTCTTGAAGCAGAATTGTCAATTTAGCAGTTTTGGTTTTCTGTTGCTAGCTCAAGTGTGCAGACGTGTTAGCCACAGCAAGCGAAAATTAGGCTGTCAAATTAACAACTGCGTTAATTTTCTAAACCGGAAAAATTTACGAAAACACAATTAACACAATAATTTTACTAGCCCTAATTAAAATAATAATAAACATTTTTATAAGACAAATTATGAATTTAATTATTAATATCAGTGCTATTTGAAACCTAGACTAGTAAATGTAAGCTTTTGTTTAGTGAATCTTAATGATTTTTTCTTGAAGCACATGACCTTAAAATAATCACTAACTAATCGATTATTTTCTAATTTTAATAAATAGATAATTTCTTTTTGCAGATTAGTCAACTACTAAAAAAATCTTTGCAGCCCTAGTTTATAGCATATACTGTAGATCAGACCAGACTGGGATATTAGGCAGTTGGTATTGTGTGTTAGTTCACTAAAACTCAAACTACAGCAGCCTTGGAGAGTAACAAGCCAAACTACAGGAGCCTCGGAAGGTCAAAACTCAAACTACAACAGCCTCAAATGTCAAAACTTAAATTACAAGAGCCTCAGAGGATCAAACCTACAACTACAGCTGCCAGTCTCAGAGGGTCAAAAGTTCCAACTGAAATTCTCAAATCCATTAAACAATTCCATGGCTGTGAACAACAACAGCTTGAGAGTCGTAAAGAGCAGAATAAAGCTTTTACTACCCACTGACATTCCCTTTAATGCAATAGAAATATTTTACAATGCCCTCCATTTATGGACTTCTACCTGCTGTAAATTATATTATGCAAGAAACACCAATATCACGCTGCTATATTTTATATAAAATAGGTTTCCAGAGGGAATGACGCGCTGCTCGGGAATTCTCGATTCCAGCAGCCGCCATGTTTTAATGCCACTGTTTTTACGCCACTGTTTTTACGATGTGGCGAGCATATGCTGCTGAGGCTACAGATGAGAAGGCGCGCTGCAGGCCAATATCATCATCACGGTATGTCCTACTGCTGTCATTTTAATAAGGTCTGGGAAAATGTTTGTGACCGCTGTCAAGGTTTGTGTGGAAACAGCAGCATAATTACTGAGATATTTTGCATGTCTGCAAAAAAGCTGATAAAGTTAAGGATTGAAAGGATTTTTGGTTGGTTACATTAAAAGCCTGATAAAATAAACATCTTTATTTCAGAAGAACCTGAGCTTCCAGTGCTATGCCTGTCACTTCAATGAAAACGGTAGTTATAGACAGCGGCGTAGCACCAAGTTTTGGGCCCTGGGTACAAACCATCTTGCTGGGCCCCCGTACCAAATACCATAGTGATAACAATGTATATGTATGTTTAGAAGGGCCCCCCCTCCGCCTCGGGCCCTGGGTACTCGGTACCCTTTTTCCCCCCAGTCCGACGCCCCTGGTTATAGAAACTCAAAAATTGAGAACTCAAAGTATTTTAATTCAATATTATGGATAAGATGCAGTGGAACAAATAGACTGCTTGTGTTTGGTTACAATTACACAGAAAGGTCTTGTATAAAGCAATTGTAGATAAAGCGGCACAAAAAAAAATAATAAAGTAATAATAATGAATAATGAATAATAATAATAATAAAAAAGATAACACGACAATCATTATAGCCCAGAAAAACTAAGATGAGAGAGAGGTGATGCTAAAATAACACACTGAGAATTAGACAGCCCCAGAATGTTAATATTTTTTTATTATCACAGGTACATCCGAAGTGTTCATGCCAAACACATTACATTAACTTACTGTAATATACTGTATATTACAGTTATACTAATTGACATTACAACCCTTTTTACATTAACTGGCTTTAATGAAAATTGCTATGACTGTAACATATTTAACAGTAACTTACCTGTGACCAGCTGCCAGTAAATTAATGTAAAATCTAAGATATACGCTTTACAGTGTAATCCAACTTTGGAAATGTTCTAAATAACATTTTTTTTTTTTTTTGTAAAACGTATTCAATACACCACAAAATAATGAAATACTAGACTATTGAAGTATCTAGAATGTGCATCAGTATTTATTGTGGTTTATATGTGTAAGTTGATTCATATAAATAGTGTTTAGAGATGTCATGTAGACAAAGATTTAATTTGAGAAGCTGTGGTCAGAAAGCACAGCAGCTGAGGTCTTAGCCCAGGGCTCAAATAAATATGCAAAGCTTCCTATTTTTTGCGAGGCTTTCAAAATGAAAAAGGGACATTGTTTGGATGCCTTTTGCCTGGCAGCGGCCACATAACGCTGAGCTCGGCAGCAACACAGCATATGCCACGTCGCGTTTTAGCGTTGCTGGCTCAGTTTGTTGGGGCCTATGTGTCTGTGTGGAGTGCGGGGTGGAAAAGGCTGGTCACGGTCGACAGCTGTGCGCTTTACAACATGCAAGACCTCCCGCCAAACACGAGGTAAGCAGAAATAACAAGCCACTGCCCGCACTGTGTTCACCTCGTGTTAGACTCAAAAGGCTCCATGTCTACGGCCAACACATTCAGGGCTATAACCTTTCTCAATGCCATTACTGTTTATCATGTCACCCTGCCAATTCTGAAGTCCGGGATTTACTTAAATGTTGTCAGCAAAAAATTAGATAACACTATGGTGGACAAGTGGTGGTTGTAGCGTGAGTTTCGCCCATGGTCAGGGCCTTGAAACACAGTTAAACAAGGAGTCTGGCTAAAACATAGTTCTTGAGAAAGCACTTTAGGTAATTTGGTTGTTACAATATTTCTGGTAAAATTAAGCAATGAGGCTGTTAGTCTGTCTTTTACCTTTAACCACAATAAGTTATTATGCATCCAATTCACATTTGTTGTATGCGAGCAGTGAAGTACATTGAGTTGCACTATTTTAAACAAGCTGCAAAGCTTTTAATGTCATGCAGCAGCACTTGACCATATCTCAGAGCAGTAGTCTAAATGCAAAAGTACTAAAAAAATTCTCTTATCCTTAGCTTTGTACACTGCGCTGGGTTTAAACTGACTAGTTTTTTGTGCACTTGTGCTTTTTGTACCTTGTGTTGTTAAAATTGCTTCCATTGTTTTCCTCGCTTTGGATAAAAGCGTCTGCTAAATGACTAAATGTAAATGTAAATGTCTTTATAACATCTTCAACCACAGTGAAATGTAAAAAAAATTAAACCATCTTCTAACCGTCAAAAGACCACTACCCATCCTTCGTGCTACTGTATTATTATATTTTGATCTGTTGTCAACCACTACACCAAGATGTTTTATTCTCCTGTACCTGCGCAACAGGATTTTCTTTTATAACTATATTTAATTTGGGCTCATCCAACAGCATACTTCTAATTCTAAAAACAATACAATTTGTCTTATCAATATTTAACCCCAATTTATTAGATGTGACCCACACTTTTTTGGTGTATAGAAAATAATACTAAATGACGCCCCATAAATGATTTGTCTGTGAACACAAAGCCAATTCCTTGTGTGTTTATTTCACAACCTTACAAAAATAAACACTTACCTGAACAGATTGAAGCACAGGCCTTATTCATAAATCCTTCTGTTTACATCAAAAATCAGCCTCCTTTTATGAATATGTGCTTGTATGTTGGGACAGGGGTCAGTGGGATTTACGTGTCTAGGTCAGATTGCAGCATCTTATGGGCCAAGCTCATATTAAAACATATTGAGATACATTGTCATCTCAGTTTATTGTTTCTTGGAGAGAGATGACATTTTGGAGAATCAATACCCGGCCCAATATGGCATCATGTATAATGTGGGCCTGGATTTAGTTGGTAGAGGGCTAAAACCTGACTTTCCCTATGTCTGTCAGAATAATGGTTAATTAAATATGCACAACACCTACAAAACAGCACAGTAGTTCACTCTAAATGTTCAATTTAGATACGGGGATATTGATTAATTTTAGAACAAAAATGCTGAATGACTTTTGAGACTTTTTACTTGTTACACTAGCTAAAAGACAACACTCCCCAACAAGGTAAACCAGAGTGGGTGAACACTTTCTGATCATACAAATGACAGTATCCTTCTGTGTCCAACAAAAAGTTTCCTAAATTTGAAAACAGAGACACTGTTGCCTGATGGTGCTCTCCACAGCAGATGGGAGCGTCAACTCACAGAAACATAACGCCGCGAGTGCCATGTTTCTCGTACTCAGCGCTGGCCACAGACAGCACTAACGGTCTGGCTCTGAACCCCAGCAGCTTGACTCTTTGTAATGAAATGGCCTTGTTTCCATGTACTCTATGTGCAAGCTGGTTTTAGCATTGCTGTATGGGAAACACAATGGCCAGATAGTGAATAAAATCTATCAATATCTTCCACCAACATACAAGGTCAGTCAGCTTTGTGTCCAATTTATTCTGTGAAAGAGAGATAGCAAAAAAAAGAGAGATTGCATTTCCACCAACAGATTTTCATTTCATTTTGAAATATTACTTTGAAGTTTTTTTTGTGGATTGCATGTATTGCAGGAAGTAAAAATCAGCTATGTCGGAGATATAGTAAAGCCTGTATTGTGCTAGCTTAGATGCTAATACAGAAGAAAGATAAAAAAACTGAAAATTGGCACAGATGATGCTTAACTAAAAAATATGTTTATTCCAACTGAGCTGATTGATATCTGCCGTCATTTCCCTTAACATTAATGCTTAATATGCCTTGCTAAAAACAATGTAACCATAAGCCAAAGTTACCTGATACAATGTTCAAATCTACAAAAGAAGAGTTACCTTTGATGACGTGGTGACAACACACACAAGGATTACACAACAATGCAGAGTTTTCTTTAATGCTTTATGACATTGATTGGAACTCTTGTTGGTTTCTTGGATTAGCAGCAGGCCTCTTCAGAAGAAACATTTTACTTCACATAGAGCTGTGTCTTCAGTCTTCTACTACCTCAGAAGTTCAAATGTTTTAGACACATCTATGTATATTAATTAAAATATGATAAATGATCAAATATAATTTTGTTACAAATATAGGCATACAAAACTACAGGCTTTAGTTTAAGTTTTTATTATTTTACAGTTTTTAATTAATAGACTTTTCAATGTTATTATATGCGTTTTTGTTTGAAAGGGACCACCTTATTGGGGTTACTACCTCCAAATGTCCCACATTTATCTTGACATTTTTTTGTTTAAAGCCCCAACTGAACTGATTACTAGTTTATGTATTCACGATTTTGGTTTGCTTCATTCATCAATCAATTAAGAAAGTTGCCATACAACAAAACCGTAATGTTGCACAGAATTTGCAAGAATTGAAATAAATTTTATTTCTGCACCACAAAGTTATCTTTACTGTAGACTAGTGGCTCAAAAACAGGTTCAACTGATTAGTCACGCCAGCCCTGACCAGAAGCCAGCTTCCAGAAGAACCATTCATTTATTAGGCATTAAACGAAGGGCACAGTAGCAAAGTGGTTAGTGCTACTGCCACACAAAAAGAAGGTTGTGAGTTCAAACCCCTGCATGTCCTCCCCGTGTTACTGTGGGTTCTCTCTGAGTCCCCGGCTTCCTCCAACATCCAAACACATGCATGTACAGGTCAATTGGCAACTCTAGTGTCCCTAGTGAATGAATGTGAGAGTGAATGTCTCACTGTCTGTGAATGTTAGCCCTGCGACTAACTGCCCATTGTCCAGGTTGTACCCTGCTTAAGGCACAAAGCTGCTGGGATAGGCTTGGAGCGGAAATAAATAATAAATGAATGAATAAACGTAGGGCATGCAGAAAAAAAAAACTGTTTAATCACTAAAGAGCATTTTGTAATAGTCACCTGTGAAAAAACAATACCGTAATTCATCTAGGATTTATTATCAGGGATTTTAATACTGTAGATGAGAATGTCCAGCACCTAATGCACCAAAATGTTGTTTTTTTTCTGAATAAAGAACACTCCCACTGGTCTCTACACTGATAAGGAAGTAAGGCTACTGATAAAACCATGAAAGTGCTTATTCAAATGCTGGCTTTTTACACAACAAAAATAAACTAATGGGAAGTAAAGTGAAACATGGAAAAATTACATTTTACATTTAAATGTAATACATAAAAAGCTGATGCTTTTATCCAAAGCGACTTACATTGTTCTAATGTAATTACCAGTGTTACAGCCACTGGAGGCAAGGTGGGTTAAGTGTCTTGCCCAAGGACACAACGACAGTATGAACTGTGGGGAGAGTAGGAATCGAACCACCTACCTTCCGGTTGAAGGACGACCGCTCTAGCCACTGAGCTACTACCGCCCTAAATATTTTAATGAGGCAGAAATCATTTCAGGATTGGTCGGACACTGTACTCTGGTAAGCTGGGAGTTAAAGGTACGCTCGAAACATTGGTTTGGTGTAATGTAGTTTGTTTTGTAGTGATGGGAAATTCGGCTCTTCTTAAAGATTCGGCTCTTTTGGCTCGGGTCCCTTAAAAGAGCCGGCTCTTGGCTCCCAAATGGCTTTTAAGTTAGTATCACTCAGATCCTATAATTTTATCCCAATTTAGTTTTATTCAGTGTTTTAACAAAAAACTTTTTTATTAATGTTTTTGTTAGAAAAAGTACAGTTACTAGCCAATTCTTTAACATTTTAATAAAACACAATGACAGCAAAGTCTGCCCTCAGTTCACAAATATTATTGAAATGCAGCCAGATGCTCCTCTTTTGTTGTTTATTGCTCCTTTTTTAACCTGAACGCGCTTGCTTTCAAATCCGTGTACCTGGACTGATTCACTTAGGAGCGTGTGTCCCCCTTTTCTATCACATAATGGTATGATCCTAGTCTTTCCTCCCATGTGATTGGCCGCATACACCCATCCAAATATAACCCTTCCCCTGCCAAAGATTTGTCTCTTCCGGACAGGAACCAGCTCTTCTCGTTCTCTTCAAAGAATCGGCTCTTGGAGCCGGCTTGTTCGCAAACAACACATCACTAGTGTTTTGGAGAAAAAAAATGGTCAGGTTTGTCAGGTTACATTTTTAGTGAAAGAAAAGCAGGAAAGGTTGCGATGCTACGGTTGAGCGTGGGGTTGGGAATGGCACTATAAGACTGGCCACATTAGGTGTCTTGATTAAAATCCCATTGATATTAATATAAATGTTTTTTTCTCTGGTCTCCCCTCATTTGACCCCCCACCCACCCACTCCCTACCATCCTCTCTGCATGACTCTATGTTAAAACCCTTTTGTCAGCACAAAAGCAGGTCTCACTTACAAAAGATTATGAGCTTAAGCATCAATTTAGTTTTGGGTCAGTGGCTTTAAGACTTAGATAGAGTATCGTCCCTGAACTGCACCATCACCGCCGGTGTGGTGAGGATCAGGGCCTGGACACAGATGTCTTGAGTTAATCTTTACCAAAATGCATAGATAGACACAGAGCCCAAAAAATCAATAAATACAAAGACTTTGGGGCAGCTTAAAGTGTCACTGAGTCATGTGTAACACTAAACATAAGTGTGAATTTAAATGTAACTCCTTTTTTTTTTATTACTTATACTTATCTTATTTTTATTTTTAACTTACTTGTGTGACTTACTTGTGTGACATTTTACTGTGGACGGCAAAGTAAGAATTTCATTGTACAGGGAAACATGCTTTCTGTCTGTACACATGACAATAAACACTTTGAATCTTGAATCTTGAATCTTCTGCTGTTCTTTGCTGGAGTCTATCTGAAGTGACACTGCTGTTAACACTTTTAAACAAGAGAAATATAAAGTTAAAGTTGGTCCAGTATTAGGTATATACTGATGTAACTATGGATCTGGGAAAAATAGACATTTAAACTTTCTCCTGTTTCGACAGCTGCCCAGAGAAGAAAACTGAGCACTGCTGGAGGAGAAGCACGTCTATCTTTCCTATGACTGAACATGGTGGTTCTGCTCCAGATGCTCCAGAGGCCTGCAAGAAAAGGAGTAAGTTCATGCTCTCTGATGATCTTCTCTCCTGTCCTCACTACTCTCCTCACACACTTCAGTCTGAGTAGCCTCCAAATCAGACAGTGCACTCTGGTGAGGTTGGTAAAAGGGTAGGTGCAGGATCAAATGTTTTAGTTTTTCTAAATAAAAATGATGATGTCAGACTCTCATCATCAGGTGTTTGTAGTTTCAGAGATGCACATTGCGTCACATGTGACTTTCTTTCAAATCCGAGAGGGTTTATACAAAAAAAGCTTTGCTTATCTATTTAGTCAAATGCAACTGACTTTGAGCTGAATGTCAAACAGTTCAGTGTATATTTTTATGTCAACAATTAGTCTGACCTGTCTAATGAAAAATAAAGGATTGAAAACGGTATGAAAAATGAGTATGAACGTTACTTTAATGAAAATCCTGCATTGACCTTTGAGGACAGGTACGAGGCGTGACTGGGAAAGTGTGAAAACGCATCAGATTTCTCTCATCACACGCAAATCTAATTTTATTACAAATACATCACAGCTTCCCAAAATAAGAAATGAAAGATTGAATGCTGATTGGATCCACGTTGAACCAGATAATCAAATCCACAGACCACATTGGACGGATATTACACAGAACAGATTTAGGAGCTTTTGAAAAGTCAGAGGTCAAGTTAGAATCAGGTTGAATGAAAAATGCTAAATATGGAAACAGCAGACGATGAGAAGCAATGGAAATACAAGAGATTTGAAGACGTTGGGATTATCTGTCATCTTTTGAAAAAAATAAGGTTAGTGTCAGATTAAGATGTCGGTCTGATGTTACAGAGACATAACTCCTGAGCCATATGCTGGATTCAGAGACATGATTAAAATTGCACACGGACAGATTTGTAAAGCAGACGTCTTTGGAGAAAGTGGACAGCAGGGCTATCACTGTTGTAAGGATGAGAAAAATATTAAGGCTATTTTGATTGTATCCTTTTCTAAGATGAGGATAAAATGCTTAACCATTGTGTCTGGTCAGAAACAGGTCTTTAAATAAGCAAGACGGTTCAGAGTTTCAGTGATGCCGAATAAGTATGCCACAAGTCATAAGCATAATGTTTGTTTAATTATCCAGCTATGGGCTGTTGTTACTGGAGCGTTACGATACAGGTTGGGACTGTAAGCTTATGTTATTTATACCTTAAGGCAGTGTTTCCCAAATTTTTGTTTTGGGAACCCATATATCCAGATGCTAAATTAGCCGTGACCCAAACATTTTATTTCAAAAACATTATAATACTTAAAATTGTTGAGAAATGTCAAGCGTCCTGTTCTGAGAGAAAGTATTCAAAATAAACTAAAAAATAATATTAACAAGCTACCAACTTCATAGATTTAAGACTATCACAAAAAAGAGCTGCCAAATCCAGACAACTCATTCTCTACATTAAGATCTGACAGTCAAGTTTCCCTATATCTCAACTGCCATCTTCATGTAACCTTTTCATCGTTATTTATCCCATCACCTTTGACCCTCGTCCTTGTCAGATTATCTATGTGTGTCTATTGTGCGCCATTTAAAATCCCCTTCCGTCATGCAGCTCCGAGAAACAGCTGCTTTGCTAACCATCGGGCTAATGTCAAAAAATAACTCGACCCTTAATGTGATGAACAGCGGCGAAAGGGAAATGAGGCACGCCCTGCCGTGATTTATGAAGGACATGAGTGAAGGTCTGGACCGCGACGAGCTTCCGCCGCGTCGATGGAGGTGAATCTTTGCATGACGATTAAACTTTGAAGTATGAGGCCACAATAGCTTTTCTTCCATTGATTTATGGTCCGTTTTCCTTGAATGTGTCCGTGGGGCTCAGACTCAGGGAGTGACTTACGGCTCTGGATTCATCAGACTTCTTGAATAAACATCAGCCAAAGTTTGATTAATATTAGGAAAGGTAGGACAAAAAAGAGAAGTTAAGTTGTAAGCTGTACTTTGCATGTAAATAAAACCGACAGACCAAGGGTAAGAGGATGAGGTCAAAGGAAAAGGGCCGCCCAATGTCTCAGGCCTCAACTGGAACATTATAAAAAGGCTGCTTATTCAGTTTTGGAGGGAAGAGGTTTTTAAATTTTCCAATCTTGTCTATTTTTGAAACCCTATTCATTCGTTGATCCAAACAACAGTGAAACTTTGGATTCTCATTAGGCCTTATGTCCACTTATTATGAAGAAAAATCTAAATGTTATGGCAGAATCAGACCTGTTTGAATCATAAAAATGAGTTACCTTTGACAAAATGGTCACAACACACACAAGCAATTGCAAGTTTCAGCCTTTGTTATGTGATCAAACTTAAAATGATGCCACTGGTCTTCAGCGAAATGTTTGTTTAGATAAAGCTCTGCAGAGTCAAAAAGCAATTGTAATTTTTTTATTGAGATTTCACATAATATGATTCGAGAGACCTGTGTCAGTCAGGATTCAGTTCAGCAATATGCAACAACAGGCGGCAGTTCAAAAGAGTTTTAGTGTTTTGGAAAGGAGCTTATCTGAATTTTAGTGTTGCAAAAAGTGCGCAGGCTAACACACACGTATATTGGTTTACATCTAGGTAACGATTGTTCCTTACAATGGTTGTCTTACATTTCTGGCACTGTGAGCTCTTTGTCATGGAGTCCTCAGGCAAATTTTTGTGATAATTAGCCTCAATGACTCAACTCGGACTTGCATTTTTATGGCTTGGACTCGGACCTGGACTTGTTCATTCTCAGAATTGAAAACTGATGACTCGGACTTGTTCACAGAGCATCTGCGAGTCACCAGATTTACAACACCTTCTGCCTGTTGCATGTGGTGTGCGTGGGGCCCCTCCCCTCTCACAGCACAGAGACAGAGGCTCTGCACATGTGATTGTTTGGGCTTAGTTTAGTTTAAATATTGAAAGTCTAAAGTCATAATGAAGGGGTTTCTGAGAGGTTTCTATGTCTCAACTCGGACTCAAAACCATAGGGGGTCTAAACGTATACAACCATTTTAAAGCCACAGCATACAAGTTTACAATTACATTGGCTAAAAGTGTAGTGCATACAAATCTTAATGGTTGCCAGGGAAACATGGCAAGAAAAAAAAACTAAAACAAAAATCAAGTTGCATTGGTAGTGGTAGTGAATTAAAAAAATGCATTTTAAATGGTACAAAAAAAAATGCCAAAGGGACACAGGTGGCACTATGTTAAATGAGTTGAAAAAGTTTAAAATAAATATCATGAAATTACACATCTTGGCCATTTGCATCTACTCAGCCAAAGTTATGCAAAAATAAAATAAAAAAAAATAAAGAAACATAAAAACAGTCCAGGGACCCAAAAGGGTTAAGAGCAGAAACCAGATAACAAAAATAATTTAGACATTAAACACTGAAACCACATTTTATCAGACTATTTATCTGCTTTATAGAATATATGTCTATGTCTCCAACTCATACCTATTCTGACTCTGTTCTTTTAAAGGTGCCAACCGTCTTTAAATGTCTCGGTGCTACACTGGGTCACGCTGCAGTGTGTCTTCTCTAATTGTGCCTAAACAAAGAGAGCCCTGACTGTGCGGTGCTCAGAATTTACCGTCTAAAGCGCCACTGTAACGCTCCACATACATCAGGCGGGGCCCCCACCGAGCACACATCAGCTGTAAATACCACCAGAGCGGGGGTCCGGGCCCGACTCTTTGTAAGGATATCCGGGCAGAAGGTCACTGGTTTTATCTGCTACAGACGCAATGAAATGTGACCAGAGGTAGTGTCGGCAAAATATTCACTGTTGACATAAACAGACTGTTTATGCAGCAGAGACACTTTTTTAAGGTGATATATTTTTGATGAAATAAAGTTAGCTATATGTTTATGGTTGTAAAGTACTGCGTGAGTAAAATACAGTCAGGTCCATAAATATTGGGACATCGACAACATTTTAATCTTTTTGGCTCTATATGGCAAATGGCATTGGTTTTATATAGCTTTTCCACTTAGTAGGCACTCAAAGCGTTTTTACATTAAGCTTCCATTCACCTACCAGTGTTACAGCTGGAACACCACTGGAGGCAAGGTGGGTTAAGTGTCTTGCCCAAGGACACAACAACAGTATGAACTGTGGGGAGAGCGGGGAGTCAAACCTCCAACCTTCCGGTTGAAGGATGACCGCTCTACCACTGAGCCACTGCGCCCTCTATACACCACCACAATGGATTTGAAATAAAACAAACAAGATGTGCTTTAACTGCAGACTTTTAGCTTTAATTTGAGGGTATTTACAAAAGTAATGGGACAGATTAACAATCATAAATCAAACTTTCACTTTCTAATAGTTGGTTGCAAATCTTTTGCAGTCAATTACAGTCTGAAGTCTGGAACGCATAGACATCACCAGAGGCTGGGTTTAAGCAGTTCCTTTCCTTCTCCAGACTCTTCTCTTCTCATCACTCTGGTACAAGTTGATCTTGGTCTCATCGATCCATAGGATGTTGTTCCAGAACTGTGAAGGCTTTTTTAGATGTTGTTTGGCAAACTCTAATCTGGCCTTCCTGTTTTTGAGGCTCACCAATGGTTTACATCTTGTGGTGAACCCTCTGTATTCACTCTGGTGAAGTCTTCTCTTGAGTGTTGACTTTGACACAGATACACCTACCTCCTGGAGAGTGTTCTTGACCTGGCCAACTGTTGTGAAGGGTGTTTTCTTCACCAGGGAAAGAATTCTTCAGTCTTCCACCACAGTGGTTTTCCGTGGTCTTCCGGGTATTTTGGGGTTGCTGAGCTCACCGGTGCGTTCTTTCTTTTTAAGGATGTTCCAAACAGTTGATTTGGCCACACCTAAAGTTTTTGCTATCTCTCTGATGGGTTTGTTTTGTTTTTTCAACCTAATGACACTGATAATGACAGCTCTTTTTATCTCATATTAAAGGTTGA
>CM044556.2:4501672-4529172 GCA_024416835.2 Perccottus glenii | reverse complement strand
AAAGACCTTAGTGTGTACTGTCCTTCCACAGCCACCAGGGTACGAGCCTTTAGATGGCAAATGGAAATGCTACTTTTATTTTATAAGCCACAAAGAGTTTTGACCAATGTATTTTGTTTTGGTCAACTGTGTATTGCAAAATTATATCAACATAACATTAGACATAAAACATACAGTGTGTATGTGATATCACAGTTACAGAACCAAATGGAATTTCTCTATTGAGCCATATTCATATTTTACATTTTTTACAGCTAAATGGGTTTTAATACATTTGTTCTCCTATCTGGAATTTCCACTAAGCTTTGTACCAAATGCATTTATCATTCCTTTTGTCAAACCCTCAACTGCCCTTTTACATTAGTTACAATGAAATTGTCTAACATAATAACGTCATAACATGTCTAACATTTTTAGCTGCTCTTAAGTCACAGAGACCAAGCTGTACCAGTCCAAATGCTAAGCCCTGTAACTATTGTGTAGAGTAAGTTGGCCTCGCTGCAGGTTAATCCACTTGTACAAAACCATCGCTCACACTGCATATATAACCTGCTCAGTCTGTTAATCTATTCAGCCTATGATCACATTGACCTGCTGCGCTTTGTCGATGAAAAACAATAATAATAATTGGTGTATGGAGCTACGTACAGCTCCGGTTGTCGCAGATGGTCCGCTCAGCCTTTTAATAATGAAATCTGCTTTTGTGTTATTTAAAATATTACAATAACCTTTGCGTTAATCCCCCGACTTACAACCTAGTACACCTGGATTTGAGACTACGTCCGCCCAAAATCCTATCGTCTCTTAGTAACATATTAGGATTATATCCGGGGTATGCTTCTTGAATAAATAGTTTAGATAAGCATATCTTTTTAATTTTGCCCCGAGACTATGCCCTGAGGGATTACTGCGAATGGTTTGGGAACATGCAAACATCTGTACAGCGATTCATCAAAAAGACTTATGCATTTGGCAGAGTGGGCTGTGAGCTGGGAGTCTTTCAGGTCCCCAGTGACTACAGAGCATCATAAATAATAGAGCCACATTTGTTGGTTTAAGCTGTAAGCATGAGTTGTATATTGATGGCAAACTGTCACTATACTAAGGCCCTGCTTGTTTCATGGTACATAAATCAGGACATGGTATTTCTGATTAAGCTTAAGGTGTAGGTGTAGTACATACATAATGTACCTTTTCACACCCACTAAATGACAAAAGAAGACAAAATCTGTGGTTAAACTCACATGAGACTGTTAACTTTTCTTAAATGATCATTTTAATAATAAAAAAATAAGTAGTTTATGGATATGTTCAAATCAGATTGCAGTGGAACTTGCAACTTAAAGTTGGAGTAGCTGTCAAAAAAGGTACACTTTGTCATTAATAGAAAGGTTTCTTAGCATCATGCCAAGAAAATATAAAATTAACATAATGCTGTTGTTTATTTTTTACCCTTATTTAATAGTTTATTTAGACAGTAGGTTGACAAGAAACCCGGAGAGCAAGTGGGAAATGACATTGATGATGTGATGATGACCTGAGTGATAATAGATCCCGGCTGATGACTTCAAGAGGGTCATACACATGAGACGTCCAAAGAATATAACAGAGCTAAAGACGTTCTGCAGGAAGAATGGGCTAAACTTCCTCCTCAACGATGTGCAGGTCTGATCCACAGATACAGGAAGTGCCTGGTTGAGAGGTCGGGAGAGGTCAACCAGTTATTAATTCTAAGGGTTTACTTACCTTTTACTCTGCTATTTTGAATGTTGCAGCGGCCCTGCTTGAGAGTGTCGTGTGAGGGGTAAATATCTAGGCACCTGCCTGTCGTTCTGCTATCACCGCTCGGCCAGATGGTCCTCTCCCTCCACTGAGCACGCACTTGCACCTGGGACACGGGGGAAATCCTGTCACACAACCACTTGCACGCACACTCACCAATGCGCACGGACTGTGAACTGACGGCATGTGTGGAGGCATGCAACGCGGCGGAGAGCCATACTGTAAAACACATGGTTAGGGTATGACGCAGTGAAGCAGATAATAGAGATTTTGTTTATGCCACCGCAAGAAATTTACATTACATTTACATTTAGTCATTTAGCAGACGCTTTTATCCAAAGTGACATACAAGTGAGGAAAAACAATGGAAGCAATTATAACAACACAAGGTACAAAAAGCATAAGTGCACAAAAATCTAGTCAGTTTAAACCCAGCACAGTATACAAAGCTAAGGATAGGAATTTTAATTAATTAATTAATTTTTTAAAAGAAAGGAATTGATAGAAATGGAAGTAGAACTCAGTGTTTGTCAGTCAGGTGTTGACGGAAGCGATGTGTTTTCAGGTGTTTTTTAAAGATGGCTACAGAATCTGCTGATCTTGTAGCAGCAGTAGATCATTCCACCAATGTGGAACAGAGCCAGAGAAGGTACGTGAGAGTGATTTTTTACCTTTTTGGGACGGTACCACCAGACGTTGTTCATTTGCAGAGCGTAGGGATCTGGTAGGAACGTAGGTCTGTATTAGTGAGTGGAGATATGAGGGTGCAGAACCAGAGGTGGTACTGTAGGCCAAGAGCATAGCTTTAAACTTGATGCGGGCGTCAACCGGGAGCCAGTGTAACCTAATGAATAGAGGAGTTACGTGCGCTCTCTTTGGTTCATTAAAGACCACTCTTGCCGCTGCATTCTGGATCATCTGCAGAGGTTTGGTTGTGCAGGCGGGGAGTCCAGCCAGTAGAGCATTGCAATAATCCAGTTTGGACAAGACAAGAGCCTGGAATAGAATTTGCGTAGAGTGCTCTGATAGGAAAGGTCTAATTTTCCTAATGTAGAGGATGAATCTACAGGACCGGGTGGTGCTGGCGACATGACTTGTGAAGTTCAGCTGATCATCAATTACCACTCCCAGATTTCTGGCAGTGCTGGACGGTGTAATGGTTGATGGGCCTAGTTGAATGGAGAGGTTATGGCAGGTCCCTGGTTTGGCCGGAATCACAAGCAGTTCTGTTTTTGCAAGGTTCAGCTGCAGGTGATGGTCTTTCATCCAAAGTGAGATGTCACTCAGACATGCCGAGACGCGAGCAGAGACCGTCGGATCGTCAGGTTGAAATGACAGGTTCGTTCACCGGAAACAGAAAGGAACGAACGAACGAACGACTCGGGAGATGAACAGTTCCTTTCTGTTTCCGGTAACTGCATACTCTTTCTCTATGGGGCTGGGACTTGGTGAACGAACAAATGAACGAACGAACGACTCGGGAGATGAATGAGTCCTTTCTGTTTCCTGTATGAGATGTGGTGCAATGCGCATGCGCAGGTCTACACAAAAATGAACGACTCGCTCTCTGAGATGACTAGTCGTTCCCGAGTCATATTAAAGACTCGTTCAAAAAGAACGAATCGTTCATGAACGACTCATCACTACGGTCCATTGGAAATGAATTGCAGGCCTAATGACTTCCAGCTCAAAAATGTGTGCAGCTTATGTTCTTGCAAACACTACAGTTTGCACAAAAAATTGTACTGCATAAAAGTTTAAGTCTAAAACATTAGCCTACATTAATATAAAAATGTGGTTAAAAGTCATGACAAAAGCCAAAACAATAGTGTAATTGTACCAGAAGCAACACTGACATTGATAGTATTGAGTACAGTATGTCGACCACAGACTGAAAATATAGCCTTAGCATCTTTGTAAAATAGCCCTTTCACAGAGAATATGCCGTAAACAAGCCGGTGAGCTCAGATGCTGTGTGATAAAGAAGAGCTATTTCTTCCTGGAGCCAAATGCAGAAATATGCTCCAGAAGATGTTAGCGGTCAGCCGGACAGACTTTACCGTGGGGAGTGTACATAGGCTATAGACAGATACAGGCCTAATGGCGACTGCTCACTGATTTAATTAAATCAGCCTTCTTTGCAGCACAAAGCCAGGCTAATGAGGAGGCTAATGTTTTTTACAGTAAAGTCTGAAACAGTTACAGGAATCAGAGTTAGGAGCACAATAAACTGGACCAAGTTATGACCAAGACCAAGGAGGACCTAGACAAACACTGACTAAACACTACACCAAATGCATGAGTGTTGTTGTTGTTCGTTATCTTTGCTATTGCTGCTGTTTATTTTCTGCATTTTTCTGATATTCTCTTCATTAGAATCACATGACTCCAAACAAGCTAAGAGAGGACAGTATCAGATGTTCACTGCGACAGTACTACAAACATTTGAGTAATTATTGTAAAAACAGAACAGTTGTATAAAAAACAGAAAATACATTGTCAAACCCCTCATCACATCTACAGTATGAAGCACAAAGATCACAATGAGAGCCTGTTTAAACCACAAAGCTGCTGCTTCTTAAGCCGTAGGGCCTGCTCGAGACCATCGAGAGATGGTTCATGTTCTAACCACAAATGAACACCAATGAAGTCTGTTCAGAATCAAAACTTAAAGAAAAGCACTAATAATAATTGGTAAATTAGCACCGAGACCACACGGGAGGCACTCGGTGGCGACACTATAGGTTGCGACTTCACAGCCCTTCTTTTTGTAGTGAAAGAAAAGGGTCAGATAATGACTTAGCTTTAGAAAATAGAAAACATTGGAATCCATTTAGTTTGTGAATGTCAGGCAAGATCATTAGTGGTAATTTGGTATTCACAGATGTGTTCAATTTTGTTCAGCTGTGTGGTACAAAATTCAACACTATGCAAGCAATAGTATTTCTATTAATTTTAACCTAATTAATTTAACCACACTGTTAAAACATGGTCTTCAAACTAGTCTTGAGTACTTCACTGTTACTACCAGCCAGACTTAGACTGGGATCTAACCCTGGGCTGAATTACAGTTCGCTCCAAACGGGCTTCACTTCCCATCTCCGCTCTGTCAAAGTGAGCAGTAGCGGCGAGCGCCTTGAGTTTTTAGCGTTAATTAAAAGCGCTGCCACACTAATGTGATGTATCCTCCGCCAAAGTCAGACTGCTGCGATGCATTTAATGTGCGGTGGCATAAATTGCTTTTGTCAAGAGGGCCCCACAAAGAATAGGCTGTGTTGGGTTTGAGGCCATCTTTATGTGGAAGACTAGACTCTACTATCATCAGGCTTTACAGATACACAGACAGAGAAAATACTACTGTGGAGAGAGAGAGGCAATCAAGCTACAGAGAAGTAGTAGCTTGTTTTTATGCACAAATAATTTTACAATTACTACAATGTACAACCGCTATTCTCATGAGAGTAAGTCAGCTAACAACAAACAACAAACAACCAAATATTTTTAAACAATAAACGTGTTCCTCAATGCTTATTAAAAAAAATAAATAAATTATATATATATATATATATATATATATATATATATAAATAAAGTTATATATATATATATTATTTAAACAATGGAGATACCGACAGACAGACAGACAGACAGACAGACAGACAGACAGACAGACAGATAGACAGATAGACGAACAGACAGACGGTAGTTGACCGACAGTGATACATTGGACCCTAGCAGAGTCATATTTGTACAAAATACACTAAAATTACCTACTGTTTCAAAGGACATGTTCTTTCTTCCAAACCCTTTTAAACGTTTCTACTAAACATTGCACTGCTGCTGCTGCAGTTGCATTATTGACAGTAGAAAGAGGGCTCTGCTCCCTCTGCTGGCTAAAGGTTACGCAGGGCGGCTTTAACACTATTGGATTAGTATTTGAAATAAGCTTTTCACTGTGTGTGTTTTAGTGTTTTTAGTGTTTCACTCTTTTACAAAGTTCATCCTTAGAAAAAAGGTATTTAACCTTTAAACCAAAAAAATCAACATATATCAACGGAATCAACAATATAGAATGTACTAGATATTGTTTGTAGAATAGCCATTTCTAGCATGGCATTCAGACTTTGTTCAAAAGAGAAAAAGAGCCAACATTAAATCTGACTTGTTTGTGGAGCTAAATGCTAATAAACTAGGGTCATCCATACGTTTCAGTAAGTCGAAAAAATGCGTTCTCAACACAACAGCTGAGCCCTCTGATGACCACATCAACGCAAGTTTTCTCTTCGTAAATGTTTTATGTCACGAGAGTGCATCGCAACCAACAAACAAGTTTAGCCAGTGGCACAGGGGCCTAAAATATGTTTCTCCCTTCAAACATATACTTGCTAATGTTCATATCCCACATTGTTGGCATAATTATGTTACAATAACAGACTGATGAAGTGGGACAGAGTTGGCGCTCTACATAAAGCAGACAGGTGCGGTCTGACACACCTGATCAACGAGGACTCAGGGGAAATAGTACACATAATACTGGATGGATTTTGATGGAATATTCAGTAACTCTCTATGTTAACATTATATTCCAATATTAAACTTCTTTTGCTTCTTTACAGCTTTAACTCGTACGTACATGTGCAAGGCACAGACAATGACTCATGGAAGCCTTTGGGATCCATGCAGGAATTTCAGAACAGAAGGCCTGTTTTTGCTACTTGAGCCTGAAGATTACCAGCATCCACTACTGACCTTTGACCTTCTCCTGGGGCTCTACAAACGTTATAAAGTATCTCCATCAGAAATAACTACGTAATGAACCCCAGCCGAAGATGAGGTCAAATCAACACATTGTCACACACCTTTGAAATTCCATTGTTACAAATCACTATCAATAGACTTTATTTTATAATCCTTTCATTCATTCATTTTCTACCGCTTTGTCCCGTTAGGGGTCGCGGGTGACTGGAGCCTATCCCAGCAGCTTTGGGCCTGAGGCAGGGTACACCCTGGACAGTGGCCAGTTAGTCGCAGGGCTGACATTTAGAGACAGACAGTGACAGACAACCATTCACTCTCACATTCATTCACTAGGGACACTTTAGATTTGTCATTTAACCTATACATACATGTCTTTGGACGGTGGGAGGAAGCCGGAGTACCCGGAGAGAACCCACGGTAACACGTGGAGGACATGCAGACTCCTCACAGAAAGACCAGAGTCGGCCGAGAATGTTTGGGTTGGCCGGGTTTTGAACTCACGACCTTCTTGCTGTGAGGCAGGAGTGCTAACCACTCTGCCACGTGCACCCTCATTTTATAATCTAATATAGTTATAATCTGAATTTTCTACTCAATAAGTATCTGCTTGAACATCTGTCAAACTAATCATATTAAGTATTCAGATATGTTCTTATAGTTATGAGTCATTCAATGCTTGACAGAGCTGTGTTTGAACTAGATTACAGCTTGAAGACCCACTGCATGGATATAAAGTTATTTCTAAGTGAGAGGGCGGGACATCTCTGAGGTCCCGTTGGTTTTCACTGCCCCGTCAGATTAAGGTTGATGTCCCATGAAAACCAATGAAAGGGAGCCCCTACACTGAAGGATGATCATATTCAAAGCAGCGTGAGACTAAGCCATCAGTGGAGAGATAAAACAGGTCTGCGCGCTTCACTGCAACCAATCAGCGGCAGAAAGAAATGAGGAGAGGAGAAAGCAACTGTCTTGGGCCTATTCATAAAGTAAAGTAAAAAGATATGAGTGGTAAATTAAAGCTTACATGGGAGAAAAGAAATTATGTAAATGTAGTTAACTCCTAAATCATAACCGTGGCCAAATCCTGGACCTTGTTTGCGCTACTGCCTTTTTATCTTTCTATTTGTAACTTGTCCAGCACTGACCTCTCCATTACTGACCACCTAGCCATTACGTTCACCTATTCCATCCCTATTGCCACCCTCTAACAAAAACATACACTACACTTCCGTAAACTCAGCCCCACTGTACTTTACACACTCACATCCCTCCTGTCTGATCAGCTAACTGCTAAGCATCCCTCCCAGAACCTTCACTTTATGCTGCTGTAGCCAATGACAGATCGACTTGGCCTTGTGCTTTGGATCGTTGTCTTGTTGGAACGTCCAAGTACGTCCCATGCACAGCTTCCGGACTGATGAGTGCAAATTTCCTCTAGTATTTTCTGATAACATGCTATATTCATCTTTTCATGTGCCTTTGTAGCTCACACATCTCCAAAACATCAGTGATCCACCTCCATGTTTCACAGTAGGACTGGTGTACCTTTCATCATAGGCCTAGTTGACTCCTCTCCAAATGTAACGTTTATGGTTGAGGCCAAAAAGTTCAGTTTTGGTTTCATCACTCCAAATGACTGTTCATTTTACACAAGTGTTGAAGCTTGTCTCTGTGCTGTTTGGCGTATTGTAAGTGGGATGCTTTGTAGCATTTGTGTAGTAATGGTTTTCTCGACCATGCAGCCCATTTTTCTTTAAGTGCCTCTTTATTGTGCATCTTGAAGTTATTTGTGTGTTTTTCTTTGCATCCCCAACAATTTTCCATTCAGTTGTGGTTAAAATTATGTTGGTCCTGACCTTTTTATTTTCAGCTTCTTTATTAGAGTTTGAACACTGATGATTGGCATTCGCTATTTGTTGGATATCTTTTTATATCCCTTTCCTGTTTTATACAGTTCAATTACCATTTCCCACAGATCCTTTGACAGTTCTTTTGTTTTCCCCATGATTCAGAAAACAGAAACGTCAGTGTAGCACTGGATGAAAGATGCACTGACCTTTTATACACACACACTGATTACAAGCAAACAGATCTCAGGTGAGGATGGTTACCTTTAGTAGCCATTGTTGTCATATTGATTTTAAAAGAATGAACACAGTTGTTTGACAATAAATGGCTTCACCTAACCACTAACTCTGAGTGAAAGAAAGTATTTTGTGTTATTTATATTCTCTGAAAAATGGCCCAATATCACAAATACTGCATACTGCAAATACATACTATAGTGGTATGTTAACCTATGAGCACGACTGTAGGACTTAAATAAAAACTCACTGTATATTCTATACAGTTCTCTCATTCACAGGTCATGTATAAAGTAAAAAATAAGATACTGCCCAATGATATACAGCTCTGGAAAAAATGAAGAGACCACTGCAAGTTTTTCTAGCAATCAGCATCTCTACAAATATGGAAGCCATTCCATTACTAGGTCTGTTGAATCCCAACACAGGCACATCTCATTCTACTGAATCGCCTGAACCAAATCTTATTTAATAAGGAAAAGTATAAAAAAAAACACATCTGTGGTCATCACTATCCTCTTGCAAATAAATGCTCTAAATTACAATATTTTTATTTGGAATTTGGGGAAAATGTTGTCAGTAGTTTATAGAATAAAACAAAAATGTTAATTTTACCCAAACACATATATAAATAGTAAAACCAGAGAAACTGATAATTTTGCAGTGGTATCTTAATTTTTTCCCGAGCCGTATTATTAGAGATAATAAATATGATATCAGAAGTGTTGACGTCATGTCTTGTTTGATCCAACAGCAAGTTACACACAAGTTCCTGTGTAGCCATATAAAGAAAGAAGCAGAGAAACAACATGCACATCCGAAGCCAATGGGCTTGTGTGCCGGAACCAGAAAAACTCACAAGCAAAAAAGACAAAAAAAAAGCTCTGCACAACAGTTAAAGCTCCCAGGTTTTTTTATTCTAATCACCACACGTGATGTTTCGGGCTTATTTTGGCGGATGAGACTGCTTCACTACAACAGCATCTCATTAACAGTATATTAAACAGTAAATGAGATTAAGTAGCAGACTAGACCGTAACTTTCCAGGTGTAATTTTTTATAAATCATAAATAGTTTGTGTATATAATATGTGCTCTAGTCTTGGGCTTTGCTTCTGGAGCAAAATCAAAAGGGTACTTTGAATAATAATAATATTGATTTGATTTATTTATGAACAGAAATCTATAATCCAAATGGGTTGTGCTTAAATGTATCAAACAAATACAGTATTACCAGCACTTATTTGTGCTTCAGATGTAGTTACATACACATACACAGTCACCACCAGTGTGTGACTGTGGAGTGACTGAATAATAGATGGTCTGTAAGTGCTTTGAGTCCCTTGGGAGAAAAGGGCTACATATAAATCTAATCCATTATTATTATTATTATTATTATTATTATTATTATTATTATTATTATTATTATTATTATTATTATTATTATTATTATTATTATTATTATTATTATTATTATTTGTATTAATAATAATAATGTTATTGAAAAACTAGAGCAATTCCATGATTTTGAATATTTTATTTTGACTTAACCTATAGCTGCTAAAAACCTCATGATGTCATCTCAAATGTACCAGAATACAGGGAATTTTTTTAATTATTCAACTCATGTAAGTTATTTAAATTAATGATGCCCCCCCAAAAAAAAATTGATAGACTAATCGATTCATCTAAAAAGAACTAAATTGTTAGTTGCAGCCCTAAAAAGAACTGTACAAAGTTAAAATTAGTGTTGCTCTTTGTGAATTAAGGTATGCTTTAATAAACCTTGCCTTTGGTTTAATTTATTCTTTTGAGCTTTGTTTCTTCTGGGTTTATCTGAGTTCTGTTGTATGGTTGTGATCTACAGCTTTATTTGCAAACTACAAATGTTTATTAAGTTAAAGGTTTGTTGCTTATTAAACAAAAGTGGCAATGAGGTCTTAAAATATTTTGAGATGGTCTTTAAAAAGTCTTACAAGGTATTGAAATTAACCTCAGGATTCCTGCATATACATTTTCCTGTGGCTTCAGCTTATACTTTTTCAGATTAATGTTCTTTTTTTTCTTTTTTTTATGTGTGTATTTGTGCTGTATGTATATGTAGATGTACTGTATAGTGCATGGGTACATACAGCATACATCTCTAAAGTTGCTAAACTTACATTAAGATAAAATACAACAATCAGACAATGTATTATTATCTGTTAATCTCATCAGTAGAATTTAATCACTGTGGAAATTCGGGCCATCATGTTGTCCATGATAATGATGCTCTAATTAATAAATAGAACACAATTGTATAGAAACAACTGTTAAAACAATCATAAATTAGACCTGTGCTCAACATTGCTGTCTCACTGTACTCAGATACAAATCTGCACTCAGATTCAAAAAGAAATGCCTAGAACTAGGTATAATGGCCCCAGAGAAAAGTGCATATAAGACCATAAGACCCACAATGCTGTTGGTGTTTATTTGAATGAGTAGACTGTTTATTAAACATATTTCCTTTTCGTGTAGCCTACTTTTGAGTAAATCACAATCTATTTTTAGAAAGATTTTTTCCTGTAATAGACAAATAAAGTAGTTACCAACGGTAAAGGCCAATTTGGCCCTGAACATTCTGTTCTGTGAATCCTTGCAGTGAGCAGAGCCTTCAACAACACTGATGGTCACCAGGTGGGACGTGTTACCTAACCGTCTGCAACTCCTGTAAATTATTTGCTGATAGATATAAACAGCTGTTATTCTTGGTAATGGAAAGCAATTAGAAACATCTGCATACTTGGCTGTGAGCGATGCCTCTGAAAGCAGGCTGCAGCTCCCATGTGCCGCTGGGAAATAATTACATCATCAGGACGGGGCCCCGAGCCGGGGGCCACTACTGATCTGTGAAGAGCAAGGATTGTTGCCCAGGATTCAAGATGGGACTTAACAGTTTATGAATGGGTGATGAAATATTATCATTGTAATAGAGACATACTCAATTTCTATTATTGAATCTTTAAAATAACACACACATACAAACATACAAGACCAAGACATGACCTACACTATTAGCTATCGAGACAAGGACAGGACCCTGGCAGGTCAAGACTGAGTCAAGACCAGAACCAGTGCACAATACCCTGTAGGGCTTTTACAGTCGAAGTCTGTATCAAAAACTAATGGAGAGTTAGTCCAGTCTTAGACCAGGTCCAGACTCACAGAGGACAGTGTTTGAAGGAGACAGAGTTAGTCCAGACTTAGACCAGGTCCAGACTCACGGAGGTCAGTGTTTGTGAAGGAGACAGAGTTAGTCCAGACTTAGACCAGGTCCAGACTCACGGAGGTCAGTGTTTGAAGGAGACAGAGTTAGTCCAGTCTTAGACCAGGTCCAGACTCACGGAGGTCAGTGTTTGAAGGAGACAGAGTTAGTCCAGTCTTAGACCAGGTCCAGACTCACGGAGGTCAGTGTTTGAAGGAGACAGAGTTAGTCCAGTCTTAGACCAGGTCCAGACTCACGGAGGTCTAACTCTGTCTCGGACTAACTCTGTCTCCTTCACAAACACTGACCTCCGTGAGTCTGACCTGGTCTAAGTCCGGACTAACTCTGTCTCCTTCAAACACTGACCTCCGTGAGTCTGACCTGGTCTAAGTCCGGACTAACTCTGTCTCCTTCACAACGGGTCTTAATATGTAGCGGAAAAACACCAAACCTGGCAACACCAGCCACCAGTGTCGCACCGCCGTCCGCATGCATGACGTGGCGTCATCAAAAAAAAAAAAAAAAAAAGCATGGAGGCGACAGCAGCATGTAGTAAGGCGTATGATCATTTAAATTCATTCATGTAACTTGTTTGTTGAACCTGCCTGGTCTATTTTTCCAGGATTCCAATATTCTGTTTTAGCATGTGGACAATGGAAAATTATTAAAATTTAAAAACGTTTTCACCTTAATGATTACTGTCCTGTTTTTCTTTGAATAATTCCTCATTAAAAAAGACCATTCAAGCAGCACGTTTGTCCTCATGTTCTTGAGAATGTACTGTAGGGTTGAAAGCTGCAGCTGCTACTAGTGTGGAGTGAATGGACAGCAACAAAGCATTAAAGCAACAGTGTCCCCTCAATGCTAATGTAAACCCTGGTTGGATAAGGATTGAAAATTGGATATGAAAATGAAATCTAACGCATAGCTTCATTGTTAAAACTGATAAAATAATTGCTGTTCTACTGTACATGGGCTGTGGCAATAATTTTGAAAAATAATAGCTTGCAGCAACATATGGAAAAAAATAACTATGAACTAGTTCATTTTTGGAACTGTGAACTTAGTTCAAAATTTTGAAGTTTGAACTATGAACTGAACTAGTTCATTTTAAAATTTGTGAACTGAACTTTGAACTAGTTCTTGTAGAAAGTGAACTTTCCCAACACTGACCACAGAGTAGGATTTTAACAACTCGGTGTTAATGAAAAACAGATGGTCGTTGTTTTCCAAGGAGAACAACTCAGGAATAACTCTTAATTAACGGCTTTAACCTTCTCCATCTCAAAGCAGATCAAAGGCGTTATCTCAGAGCCCTCAGACTGGCTGGGACCAGGACCGACAGTCATGGCTCTTTGAAATACGATTTTTGTGTATTGGCATCAAACAAAGACTTGAGACTGTCTGGATGATTCCATACTGCCCTCTAGTGACAGTATGGATGAACGACGCTAAGAACTTAAACTGCTTACTTTTAGGAGAAAGGACATTGATATTGTGCTTATGCCATTAAAAGTGTGTCTCTAAGTATATGGTAATGTTTTCCCCCACAGGATTTAGAGTCACAACGGAAGAATCGACTCTTTACATCAGTCTTACAAACTTACAGTTAATAAAATGGTTGAATGAATTTATGTGTGTTACAGCATGCTTAAAGATGCATTCTATCTAGGTACAAATCTGCAGTGCCAAATGTATGTGTATGCTTATGACTGCAAAACTAAATATTCAATGTGACTTTGTGGAAGATAAAGTTATGTGAATTAAAAATTTAGGTGGGATAGGCTTTTCCCAAACCAGGCCTTTCCCCAAAAGAAACAGGCCCAAAAACACGCCCCCTCAAGGCGCACAAAAACCCGGTGCGCGCCGGAAATCGCTCTCTTGAATCTCTCTTGAACTTCTCTCTTACTCTCCTTTTTACGCCCTCAGGCTATACTTAGATTTTTCTTAAGCTTTCAGCCAGGTCCGCCTCGGACCCTCTACTCTTTAAATTTTGATTTTATTTTTAAAGCCACACATTGTCTATTTTTGCAACGATATTCTCGTGACGTCACGCACACGAGAAGGAAGACATTTTGGTAGTTCTTGAGAAAGACCAAGAACTCCGCTTGAACAACAGACTCTTTAAGCCAGAGAAAACGACTCCAGAGAGACCCCTTTTCAGTGGTCTAGCGACAGTTTTCAAAGACTATAATCTGTTCCTGCCCATGCCAACGGCAGAGATATCGAGCTGTATACAGTTGACGCCGTTCATCAACTCCCTTTCCGGCCGCCCACGTAACCAGCCAGCGGACCCGCTCACGTGACGGAACCTTGTGCAAGCGGTACCTTTGAATCCCAGGCGCCCGCTTCAGAACCCGAAGCAAACCTTTGGACCTGTGACGGAAATCGAACTGGCCGGTGCCAGCGAACAAAAGTAAGCCGCACGTGACACAACAGGAGTTTGGCGTTTAAACTGTATCTCATAAGCTCAAGTCAATTCACCTATCTCATTCCTAAACCCCTTCTTAATAATCCGGTAATTAAACTCCCCAACAGAGTTTTAATCAGTCAAAACACTCATTATCCTCCACAAAGTCTAGTCAGTAAAAGTTATTGTTTCTGTGTAATCACTATTCCCAGTATATGTCAATAATTTACCCTTTGTGTCATTTCCCATCAAATATGTTAACTTTGTATAATCTTTAATAAAACCCCATAAAACGTTGAAGATCTTGATTTGGTGTTTTATGTTATATCAGACGTATTTTTCCGAAAACAGGTAGAATTCTATTCCTTCAGATTAATTGAGACTTGGTAAATATAAGTGGTTCCCAGAACCAATCTGGGTGGTGCCCCTCAACGAGACAAAGTTGATAATAAAAATATTAGTTGATAATTTACCCAAATTAATAAATTAATATTTCTATAATCATCTACATTACAGTAGCGTACAGTACATTAAATCCCTACAGAGGTCAGTGTTTAAAGGAGACAGAGTTAGTCCAGACTTAGACCAGGTCCAGACTCACGGAGGTCAGTGTTTGAAGGAGACAGAGTTAGTCCAGTCTTAGACCAGGTCCAGACTCACGGAGGTCAGTGTTTGTGAAGGAGACAGAGTTAGTCCGGACTTAGACCAGGTCAGACTCACGGAGGTCAGTGTTTGAAGGAGACAGAGTTAGTCCGGACTTAGACCAGGTCCAGACTCACGGAGGTCAGTGTTTGTTTAAGGAGACAGAGTTAGTCCAGTCTTAGACCAGGTCCAGACTCGTGGAGGTCAGTGTTTGAAGGAGACAGAGTTAGTCCAGACTTAGACCAGGTCCAGACTCATGGAGGTCAGTGTTTGGTGAAAGAGACAGAGTTAGTCCGGTCTTAGACCAGTTCCAGACTCACGGAGGTCAGTATTTGGTGAAAGAGACAGAGTTAGTCCAGACTTAG
Organism: Perccottus glenii; assembly: GCA_024416835.2. Lineage (NCBI taxonomy): Eukaryota > Metazoa > Chordata > Actinopteri > Gobiiformes > Odontobutidae > Perccottus > Perccottus glenii. The sequence goes on along the minus strand of CM044556.2, from coordinate 4,513,885 downwards.
ACCAGGTCCAGACTCACAAAGGTCAGTGTTTGAAGGAGACAGACTTAGTCCAGACTTAGACCAGGTCCAGACTCAAGGAGGTCAGTGTTTGAAGGAGACAGACTTAGTCCAGACTTAGACCAGGTCCAGACTCACGGAGGTCAGTGTTTGAAGGAGACAGACTTAGTCCAGACTTAGACCAGGTCCAGACTCAAGGAGGTCAGTGTTTGAAGGAGACAGACTTAGTCCAGACTTAGACCAGGTCCAGACTCACGGAGGTCAGTGTTTGAAGGAGACAGACTTAGTCCAGACTTAGACCAGGTCCAGACTCAAGGAGGTCAGTGTTTGAAGGAGACAGAGTTAGTCCAGTCTTAGACCAGGTCCAGAATCTTTGAGGTCAGTGTTTGGTGAAAGAGACAGAGTTAGTCCAGACTTAGACCAGGTCCAGACTCACGGAGGTCAGTGTTTGAAGGAGAGAGAGTTAGTCCGGTCCTAGACCAGGACCAGACTCACGGAGGTCAGTGTTTGAAGGAGACAGAGTTAGTCAAGTCTTAGACCAGGTCCAGACTCATTGAGGTCAGTGTTTGGTGAAAGAGACAGAGTTAGAACAAGATTTTTATTTGAATATTAAGTGATTGAGGTTTTCATCCTATCCCAAAAACAAACAAATATACCATTTGTGGTCCAAGTAAAAATTTGTTTGAGACCAAAACCTTTAAAAGAAATGGTCTTAAGACCAGTCATAAGACCAATATTGGTCTTGAATCATGGTTCATGGTTTATGATATTGTAGCCTGCTTCTTTTGCTAAACTTCATTTCTTTTGCTGGTCAAACAGACAATAATGATACATTTTGGCAGTTGATAATGTTTTGTGTCTAAGCATGGCTAGTGTAGTCCTGCAGCTCACTGATCTCAAGTGTTCATTGGCTGCTGTTCAAAAGCCCAATGTAGGGGATGGTCCATGTTGTTCACTGTAGCATCCATCCTGTTGTGTTTCTGTTGCTCGACTGTGTCAACCAGAGTTTCTAAACTAATATCTATAGTCAAACATGTGGTGCAAAATTTAGAAAAAGACTGGCATCTAATGGGTTCCTACTTCCACTCAGTCAAAGGTAACTCATCTTTTGTGGGTCATAACATGGAACATCAGCTTATTGGTAGGGACTTTCCAAGTCTACAAAAACTGTTGTCAAGCCCCTGGAACCGTGGTTATGAAAGTATTTTATGGGTAAATTAGATTAGCCAATGAAATATAACGCAATTTTGTTTGTTTGGGAGCAAGCAAGAGTACTATGACACGGGAAAGATATGCAGACCTCACATAGTCTAGCCCTGGGATCAAACCCACAGCTGTCTGGTCAAGCACACCAAGAAACCTGCAGCTGGCCGGATAGACGCAAATCTTTCGGGGGGAGCAGGCAGCACTGGGTCTCAAGTTTTTATCCAAGATAGTTAGAGATTGGTACGGAACTATAATACAGTGCCTTGCGAAAGTATTCGGCCCCCTTGAACTTTGTGACCTTTTGCCACATTTCAAGCTTCAAACATAAAGATATGAAACTGTAATTTTTTGTGAAGAATCAACAAAAAGTGGAACGAAAAATTTTTTGCCCATGCCCAAAACAGCTTGAGCTCAGTGAGGTTGGATGGAGAGCATTTGTGAACATCAGTTTTCAGTTCTTTCCACAGATTCTCGATTGGATTCAGGTCTGGACTTTGACTTGGCCATTCTAACACCTGGATATGTTTATTTGTGAACCATTCCATTGTAGATTTTGCTTTATGTTTTGGATCATTGTCTTGTTGGAAGACAAATGTCCGTCCCAGTCTCAGGTCTTTTGCAGACTCCGTTGGTTTTCTTCCAGAATGGTCCTGTATTTGGCTCCATCCATCTTCCCATTCATTTTAACCATCTTCCCTGTCCCTGCTGAAGAAAAGCAGGCCCAAACCATGATGCTGCCACCACCATGTTTGTCAGTGGGGATGGTGTGTTCAGGGTGATGAGCTGTGTTGCTTTTAAGCCTAACATAACGTTTTGCATTGTTGCCAAAAAGTTCGATTTTGGTTTCATCTGACCAGAGCACCTTCTTCCACATGTTTGGTGTGTCTCCCAGGTGGCTTGTGGCAAACTTTAAACAACACTTTTTATGGATATCTTTAAGAAATGGCTTTCTTCTTGCCACTCTTCCATAAAGGCCAGATTAGTGCAGTATACGACTAATTGTTGTCCTATGGACAGAGTCTCCCACATCAGCTATAGATCTCTGCAGTTCATCCAGAGTGATCATGGGCCTCTTGGCTGCATCTCTGATCAGTCTTCTCCTTGTATGAGCTGAATGTTTAGAGGGTCTTGGTAGATTTGCAGTGGTCTGATACTCCTTCCATTTCAATATTATTGCTTGCACAGTGCTCCTTGAGATGTTTAAAGCTTGGGAAATCTTTTTGTATCCAAATCTGGCTTTAAACTTCTCCACAATGGTATCTCGGACCTGCCTGGTGTGTTCCTTGTTCTTCATAATGCTCTCTGCGCTTTAAACGGACCTCTGAGACTATCACAGTGCAGGTGCATTTATACAGAGACTTGATTACACACAGGTGGATTCCATTTATCATCATTAGTCATTTAGGTCAACATTGGATCATTCAGAGATCCTCACCAAGCCTCTCCCATGGTATCTCTTAAATGGTCGTCATGTAAGGGCGCCGCCATACGGCGATTTTACAGCGAAATACAGCGATATACATCCGTCCACCAGAGGGCAGGCTCCAAAAGCGGAAATATAAGGAGAAACCCAATGGCGACTTTACAAGTGTAAAAATCATGTTTACATCCTGGTACAAAAGATGGCTCCGGTCTCTAGAGCTAAGTTTTTACTACGTGACAACTCTGGGGGTGAATTTTTGATTATTACGTTGGTTTATGCTATCTAAAAACTATTGTTTTACTATGGATTAAAAGCCGAAAAGCCCGGATGTAACGGCCATTTTATTGCCCATTCGTAATGACAATATTGGTGAATAGGAAACCAATGGGCGGATATCATCCTTATTATACTATCTATGATCCTCACTGAACTTCTGGAGAGAGTTTACTGCACTGAAAGTAAAGGGGTTGAATAAATTTGCACGCCAAATTTTTCAGTTTTTTGTTTCTTAAAAAAGTTTGAAATATCCAATAACTTTTGTTACACTTCATGATTGTGTCCCACTTGTTGATTCTTCACAAAAATTACAGTTTCATATCTTTATGTTTGAAGCCTGAAATGTGGCAAAAGGTCGCAAAGTTCAAGGGGGCCGAATACCGTATTTTTCGGACCATAAGACGCACTTTTTCTTCACCAAATAGTGGGAGGAAAAGTGCCTGCGTCTTATGGTCCGCAGGCACTTAAGACGCAGGCACCATAAGACTGCCGCTCCAAGTTGCAGAGCGGCAGCGGGTCCCCCGGGACCTTCCGTGTCCCTGGAAACTGCATCATCCCTCCCCCGCCCCGTGTCCAGGCTTCTCAGTAGTCCACTGAGATACTGGCAGAGTGGCAGCTCGGTGTTACCGCACCGCTCGGTGTTACAGTACACAGCAGTGCGCATGCCCTTCACTCCAGTCATATAATTCAAATATTATTCTGTTATACTTTATTAAATATTTTATTACACTATTTGGTTCAGAATATTTTTTTTCCTATTTTTCTCCTCTAAAAACCAGGTGCGTCTTATGGTCGGGTGCGTCTTATGGTGCGAAAAATACGGTACTTTCGCAAGGCACTGTATCTGTCCTATAGCTAGGACTACACTGTTCAAACTGAAAAAGCTGTAATAATACAATTAAGCCTGTAGCCCAATAATAAATAAACTCCATAACTTACAGTATAGGCTATCCCAATAAACTCTGTTTTCTGCTTTTGCTCCACTCCAGAGTACACTCTTAATAAACTGTTTAGAAGCCATCAATAAAGACATGAACCAGACAAAGCTCTTTATTTAGATGAGAAAGGAGAAAACAGGGAGTTGGTCGGGAACGGGAAAAGAGGCTTTGGGAGCGGGCTGAACCGGGATTGAAAAATTGAAAAGTCAGTCCCGTGCAAGGGTAGGTTTACATGCAGTAGGTTTACATGCAGTAGGTTAACAGGCGGCACGACGGGGCAAAACAAACGACAAACAGGAGCCAATGGCAGAGTGACCCAAAGTATCTTAATAACACAAAACAACACATTCTCCTGGGGTGTTACTCAGATTTAGAAAAATTCAAATCACTGCGCCCCGGAGTAAGATATCCACATGCAGTATGAAACTAAACAATAGTTCAAATTTGTTTACCTACAATACAGTAGCAAAGTCGACATTTTTTCAATCCAAATTTCCCCCAAAATCATTATTTGTTAAATGTGTGCAATATTCACTGCCTCTTATTGACATATCTGTTCTGTTTTTTTCTCCTTGCAGTGCAGTGTGTGCCGTGCTGGAAGTTGGGCTGGAGCCATCTGATGGAGAACGACTGCCAACAAGAGCAGAATGTCATTATGAGTGTAGGCTGCTACGGGCTGCCACCATCACAGGGAATTCATCTCCACAAGTGATCATCATAATAGACTTTGCTGCAAATGACTTTGGACAAGCAGCCTTTTTGGCAAGCGGTGCGGGTGAGGGGCTGATGGGAGCCATTGCTGCTCCTACCTCTAAAACAGAAGAAGAAGAAAAAGGCAGGCTTTGTGTCCCAACTATCCCAAGACATACCCTGTGCTTAACAAAGGACTGGTGTGAAAATACTTAGGTTGGAATTGGAATAAAAAGATGGTTGAATTAAAATGAAGATTGCCCAGTGAATTAGCTTTTAGCCTTTACCAGTTCTGTTTTGTGAGTGCAACCCAAACTCAAGGAGACCTGACAGTTAAACAGTGTTTTAAATCTTGCACTAAACCAATTAAAAATCCAGAATTAAACCAGGAATCAAATCAAACCCATCTAAGAAGAATAAAAACTATTCGGACCTTTCAGTTCAGTACTTCTACTAGTTATCTATGTAACCAGTCTGACTCATTGTATTCACACTTGGTATTTATCTGTGTCCTCTTGAATCCGTGTTTGATCACCCCTTAAACCTCTCATTTTACAAGTGCAACTACACCGGCTTCTGACCGGTCAAAATAGTGCTTATTGGCCATTTACTTCAACTTCCTTTACCATATTGAGAGAGAGTGAATTTCACTGTTCAGACTGTAAGCTAACACTGCTATCAAGATGCTCAGTGAGCACTTGACTTAATTCTGTGTGTTTGTAGTACAAATTTCTCTGGTATTTTCTCTGTCATGACTATGGTGGCACTGAAGTGCATCATCAAAACTGTTTTTGCCCACTTGAAAATTAAAGGATAAAAGGAGACACTTTAAAAAAAAAAAACTGGCCTCAAAAAAGAAACCCATCTCTGAATTTTTTTTGAAAAATTCCAAGAAAAATTAAGTTAATTAAGTCAGTTTAAAAATAAGCATTATCAGAATTGTTTTTGTTCTCTAGCAAAGGGTCATTTTTTTAAAGGTTGCCTAAAAAGAGAAATCCAACTCTTAAAATTAAAATTGTGATTACAAATAATTAATGATATGTGGTCAACTATAGTCCTCTGAACACACACAGTTATCAGTGCAATCCATATTTAATAGCGTTATGCCTATATCTCTATTCTGTTGTTATATTCCTGTTGTTTGGATAGTTACTATTCTAGCAGGCAAATCATAGCAAAGGGTAAAGCAGGTCTCCTCAACTTAGTTACCTTTCACCGTGAGAGGTCCAGAAATTTTATATTAAAAGATGTTTAAATATACTTTTATTTAAGTTAAATCACTTTTATTCCACAGCTACAGCCTCTTGAACACTGAGATAAATGTAGATAATTCACTGTCTTCTGTAATTGTTCCTTTATTTACATGAGGAGGATGTTTCTGAGTGACACAGCTCACAATAAAACTGAATTTGACAGCAATGATAAGGCTCATAATAATGATAATTTCACTCAACTTCAAAAACATAAACATAAACAACATAAAAAAATTAACATGTCCATCCATCCATCTTCTACCGCTTATCCAGGACCGGGGTTGCGGAGGCAGCAGTCTAAGCAGAGATGCCTAGACTTCCCTCTCCCCAGACACATCCCCCAGCTCTTAGTCTCTCTATCGTGTCCTTGGTCTTCCTCTCGATGTGTAGGAGCAGCGGCTCTGCTTTGAGCTCCTCCCAAGTGACAGCGCTCCTCACCTTATCTCTAAGGGAGCGCCCCACCACCCTGCAGAGAAATGCTCAGGCCGCTTGTATCCAGGATCTTGTTCTTTCGGTCATGACCCAAAGCTCATGACCCATGACCATAGGTGAGAGTAGGAACGTAGATCGACCGGTAAATTGAGAGCTTTGCCTTACAGCTCAGCTCCTTCTTCACCCCGACAGACCGGTACATCAACCGCATCACTGCAGAAGCTGCACCGATCCGTCTGTCAATCTCACGCTCCTTCCTTCCCTCTCTCACTTTTTTTTTATAGCTTTTTTCCACCTAGTAAGTACACTCAAAGCGCTTCAGAGGTACTGTCCCCAACTGCCACGCGATGTTGCAGAGGCGTGTCAGCCAAGACAGCCCCACAACATCCTGAGACTTGAGGTACCCAGGGCATATCTCATCTACCGCTGGTGCTTTGCCACTGAGGAACTTTCCAACTACCTCAGTGACTTCAGCTTGGGTGATGGACGAGTCCACCTCTGAGCCCTCAGCCTCTGCTTTCTCCCAGACCCGAGTTTTTGCCTCCACAACCACCCGGGCTGCAGTCCGCTTGGCCTGCCGGTACCCACAAGCCAGCCAGGCTCGATAGGTCTCTTTCTTCAGCTTGACGACATCCCTTACTTCCGGTGTCCACCACCGGGTTCGGGGATTGCTGCCACGACAGGCACCGGAGACTTTGCGGCCACAGCTCAGAGTGGCCGCGTCGACAAGGGAGGTGGAGAACATGGTCCACTCGGACTCAATGTCTCCAACCTCCCTGAGGATCTGGTCGAAGCTCTGCCGGAGATGGGAGTTGAAGATCTTTCTGACAGGTGGCTCGGCTAAACGTTCCCAAAAGACTCTCGCAGTACTTTGGGTCTGCCGAGTCTTTCCAGCTTTATCCCCTGCCATCGGATCCAATTCACCAGTGATCAGTTGACAGCTCCGCCCCTCTCTTCACCCAAGTTTCCAAGACATACGGCCGGAGGTCAGATGAAACTTTCCAGCACCCCTCCAAAAGACTCCAAGTAGTCCGAGTACTCTGCACTGCCATTTGGCCCTTAAGCACAAACAACAGTGAGAGACCTATCTCGACCCGAAGGCGCAGGGAAGCGACCTTCTCGTTAACCGGGGAGAACTACAACACATGGCGGCTGAGCTGGGGGCTATGAGCAAGCCCACACCAGCCAGCCGCCTCTCACCGCAGGCAACTCCAGAGTAGTGGAGAGTTCAGCCTCTCTCGAGGAGTTGGGTTCCAGAGCCCAAGCTGTGCGTGGAGTTGAGCCTGACTATCTCTAGTCAGGCTCACCTCTCTCAACCTCCTGCACAAGCTCAGGCTCCTTCCCCGCCAGCTTGGTGACATTCCATGTCCCTAGCGACAGATTCTGTGTCGCCGAGGCCTCCGCCTTCGCCTGCCACCCAATCCACTTTGCACCAGCCCCTTATGGCTCCTCCCGCTGGTAGTGGGCCCACGGGAGGTCGGCCCCACGTTGCTCCTTCGGACTGAGCCCGGCTGGGCCCGTGGGGAAAGATCCGGCCACCAGGCGCTCGCAAACGAGTCCCAACCCCGGGCCTGGCTCCAGGGTTCTCTGGTTCTTGATATTTTATTATCCATAAAGGGTTTTGAACCGCTCTTTGTCTGGCCCGTCACCTAGGACCTGTTTCCCTTGGGAGACCTTACCAGGGTCATATAGCTCCCGAAAACATAGCTCCTAGGATCATTCGGGCACTCAAACCCCTCCACCACGATAAGGTTGCGGTTCAAGAGTTAGTTATATACACTGTATATGCCCTGTTGTGTGGCTTGTCAGCATACCTCGTGTCTGAATGCTCTGCTGCTGCTTTCGTCTCGCACTGGTCAGGGTGGTCGTACACTGCGGCCCAATTCCTTTACAGTCCCACTTGTCTCTTGTGGGGAGAAGAGGGGTCAAAGAAAGACAGAGTACTCACACACCTACTGCTTCTTCAGCATTAGCCACATTAGCTTTTAAAATTGAGGCAGGTTTTCTTTTTGAGGCAACCTTAATTTATATGCCTCAGACATTCCAGTTCACATACAGTCAGGTCCATAAATATTGGGACATCGAAAAAATTCTAATATGTTTGGCTTTATTCCCCACCACAATGGATTTGAAATTAAACAAACAAGATGTTCTTTAACTGCAGACTTTTAGCTTTATTTTGAACGTATTTACATCCAACTCAGGTGAACGGTGTAGGAATTACAACAGTTTGTATATGTTCCTCCCACTTTTTAAGGGACAATTACAGCCTGAAGTCTGGAACACATAGACATCACCAGACGCTGGGTTTCATCCCTGGTGCTGCTCTGCCAGGCCTCTACTGCAACTGTCTTCAGTTCCTGCTTGTTCTTGGGGCCTTTTCCCTTCAGTCTTGTCTTCAGCAAATGAAATGCATGCTCAATCAGATTCAGGTGATTGACTTGGCCATTGCATAACATTCCACTTCTTTCCCTTAAAAAACTCTTGCTTTCAGAGTATGCTTCGGGTCATTGTCCATCTGCACTGTGAAGCGCCGTCCAATGAGTTCTGAATCATTTGGCTGAATATGAGCAGATAATATTCCCCAAAACACTTCAGGATTCATTCTTCTGCTTTTGTCAGCAGTCACATCATCAATAAATACAAAAGAACCAGATCCATTGGCAGCCATACATGCCTACGTCTTGACACTACCACCACATGCTTCAATGATGAGGTGCTATGCTTTGGATCCTGAGCAGTTCCTTTCCTTCTCCAGACTCTTCTCTTCCCATCACTCTGGTACAAGTTGATCTTGGTCTCATCGGTCCATAGGATGTTGTACCAGAACTGTGAAGGCTTTTTTAGATGTTGTTTGGCAAACTCTAATCTGGCCTTCCTGTTTTTGAGGCTCACCAATGGTTTACATCTTGTGGTGAACCCTCTGTATTCACTCTGGTGAAGTCTTCTCTTGATTGTTGACTTTGACACACATAGACCTACCTCCTGGAGAGTGTTCTTGATCTGGCCAACTGTTGTGAAGGGTGTTTTCTTCACCAGAGAAAGAATTATTTGATTATCCACCACAGTCGTTTTCCGTGGTCTTCCGAGTCTTTTGGTGTTGCTGAGCTCACCGGTGCGTTCTTTCTTTTTAAGGATGTTCCAAACAGTTAATTTGGCCACACCTAAAGTTTTTGCTATATTTCTGATGGGTTTGTTTTGTTTTTTCAGCCTAATGATGGCTTGCTTCACTGATAGTGACAGCTCTTTGGATCTCATATTGAGAGTTGACAGCAACAGTTTCCAAATGCAAACAGCACACTTGAAATGAACTCTGAACCTTTTATCTGCTCCGTGTAAATGGGATAATAAGGGAATAACACACACCTGGCCATGGAACAGCTGAGCAGCCAATTGTCCCATTACTTTTGGTCCCTTAAAAAGTGGGAGGCACATATACAAACTGTTGTAATTCCTACACCGTTCACCTGATTTAAATGTAAATACCCTCAAATTAAAGCTAAAAGTCTGCAGTTAAAACACATCTTGTTTGTTTTATTTCAAATCCATTGTGGTGGTGTATAGAGCCAAAAAGATTTTAACTGTGTCGATGTCCCAATATTTATGAACCTGACTGTATGTCAAACTCAACACTGGTGGAATTATCTTTGGCCCACAGAATAATATTCAATTACTATTAGAGCTGCCCCGCCAGTATATTGCAAGCACCACTAATACTTCAAATGCCACGTCTCTTTTTGTTTTCGACATGTTTGATTTTCATTTCATACACAATCACAATATTCCATGTTTTATTCTGTACCAGAGCATCTTTCTTACACTTGACTCACTCACAGCTTCTGTGTGCCACACATAGAACTGAACTAAAATGGGCAAAAAATCCATTATCACTGTAGTGCGTCTTTGATAAGAGGATGAGAGGCAGAAGACAAGACTGGGAACAAACAGAACGCTGCATTTGAAAGAAAACATCACAAGGCCCTAAAATTATCCTTAAATTACAAAAACAGCTGACTCCCAAGCCTGTTCTGTGTAATATACACTCCTGTTCAAAATAATAGCAGTACAATGTGACTAAGCAGAATAATCCAGGGTTTTTGTATATTTTTGTTATTGCTAAGTTGCTAAGTTATTGCTAAGGTACCAGTAGGTGCAGTAGATTCTCAAAAAACAAACAAGACCCAGCATTCATGATGTGCATGTTCTTAAGGCTGTGCAATTGGGCAATTAGTTTAAAGGGGTGTGTTAAAAAAATAGCAATGTCTGCCGTTGACTGTACAAACTCAAAACTATTTTGATTTTGATTATGATTTTTACTAGTCATATATAACTGTTGTTTCCCTTTTTGCAGAATTGAAATGGGTTAAATGTACAATTACAATATTTATTGTATGGTAATGTAATCTGTGGTATTTCGTCTCTGCAAATATATGTCATTTTAAGTCCACTAGCAATCAGTGCATTTTAAAGCATGTAGACAAGAACAAGATAATTTGGCAGAATAATTTGAACATTATAATTTCTGATGGTATTTTGACCTTAAGACATTGCCAGTCATTCCCTTGTGCATTTGTAAACATTTCCCATCCCTGCCTCAAGACATTTCCCACATCACAAATATTTTAATAAATCACGTTTCATAATTGGGCTATTCCCGCTTGTTGGCTGCAACACGAGCCCAGGGATTCAGAAAATAATTGTTCAACTTTGCTGGAGAGCTCAGAGCAAAAACTCATCAATGGGCAAACACGTCGACTCCACAGGATGCGGAGCTAAAAGTGACAACTGCATTGAGAAGTACAAATAATGGCAGCTCATTATGAACAGGCAGTTAGTTTAGACCGAGATGGCTTTACTGCCATCACGCCTCATTAAAAGCATTGCACTTGAAAGCTGCACAATTTGACGTGAGATCAAAATACAGTCGGGGAGATGACAAATTAAGCCAAAACAGGGCAGACATCGACTGTTGACCGCTTAATTAGCAGTGTTTATTGGTTTACAACATTTTCTTCATGAATATTCACATACACACGTGGACAAAATTGTTGGTACCTTTCGGTCAATGAAAGAAAAACTCACAATGGTCACAGAAAAAACTTTATTCTGACAAAAGTAATAATAAAAAAAAAATCTATGAATGTTAACCAATGAAAGTCAGACATTGCTTTTCAACCATGCTTCAACGGATTTATTTTAAAAATAAACTCATATTATTCAGAAATTTAAGATTCATGGGACTGTAGCCAACCTCCCTGGACGTGGAGGAAAATTGATGACAAATCAAAGAGACGGATAATCCGAATGGTAACAAAAGAGCCCAGAAAGACTTCTAAAGAGATCCAAGGTGAACTCCATGCTCAAGGAACATCAGTGTCAGATTTCACCATCCGTCGTTGTTTGAGCCAAAGTGGACTACATGGGAGACGACCAAGGAGGACACCATTGTTGAAAATAAATCATAAAAAAACTAGACTGGAATATGCCAAACTACATGTTGACAAGTTACAAAGCTTCTGGGAGAATGTCCTATGGACAGATGAGACAAAAATGGAACTTTTTGCCAAGGCACATCAGCTCTATGTTCACAGACGGAAAGTATATCAAGAAAAGAACACTGTCCCTACTGTCAAACATGGAGGAGGCTCTGTTATGTTCTGGGGGGCTTTGCTGCATCTGGCACAGGGTGTCTTGAATCTGTGCAGGGTACAATGAAATCTGAAGACTATCAAGGGATTCTAGAGAGAAATGTGCTGGCCAGTGTCAGACAGCTTGGTCTCAGTCGCAGGTCATGGGTCTTGCAACAGGACAATGACCCAAAACACACAGCTAAAAACACCCAAGAATGGTTAAGAGGAAAACATTGGACTATTCTAAAGTTACCTTCTATGAGCCCTGACCTCAATCCTATTGAGCATCTTTGGAAGGAGCTGAAACATGCCGTCTGGAAAAGACACCCTTCAAACCGGAAACAACTGGAGCAGTTTGCTCATGAGGA